>JAPYYQ010000074.1:0-163588 GCA_030522585.1 Anagyrus pseudococci
AAAAAAAGTAAAGAAAGAAGTAATGACTGACAGACTGACCTCGTCGAGGGCCATGGAAAAGGCACCGGAGATGGCGAGACCCTGCCTGTCCTTGAGCTCGCCCTTGATCGCCGTGAGGTATCCAATGGTCAGGGCCTGGGGCTTCCTCGGCCGATAGGGCTTGGGCCTGAGCTCGAGGGCCGCATCGTCCGGTAGCTCGTTCGACCTGAGGGTCGTCGATAAAGCGACCGTCCCCGGCTGAGGACTGGTAGCCGGCTCCTCGAGGCCCCGGACTGGATTGGCTATCAGTAGCAGCAGCAGGACGAGGTAGCCGAGGAGGCCCCAGTGCTTGCCTCGCGATGATGGGGATCGGTGCTGCTGCTGCGGCTGACGGTGGAGCGACGGATGTTGCTGCTGGCGACGGGGAGGCCTGCGGCGGCTCGGGCTCGGCGGGCCGGGGCGCATGGCCGCCGCCGCCACCACCGGTCAGCGCCTCCTTCCTCTCCTCACCTGCAACGAGCATCACATGAGAGCCTCGGATGAAAATCACCTCTTTTCTTTTGCTTATCCCTCTACCACTTGATTTTTCATTGCATTTTATTTTTGCCTCGTTATGTTTACTGTCTTTTCGTTGTGGTTCTCGTTGTTTTTCGTAAATTCTTATTTTCGGTTTGCGTGCGCGCGCGCACAGTGTTTTGTTGGCATAATCGCTACGATACGCGGTTAAACGATATACATACGTATACATATACCCGTGCGCGTTATTGCGCAATATTGGCTTTGGCGTCGTTAAAAATAAATTTGGTCTTCTAGAAACACGTGTAAATAAGCGACTGATCTACGGGGAGATTTGTATACAGATAAGCGCGAAAGTGATTAGAACATTTACAATATTTGCGTAACGAATGATTTAGATACGGTTTCTCGAGTAGGCGCTGATAAGACGTATATACGCCGCTGATTATGCCGCAGGGGACACGACGATGATTCGACTCGATGAGGTAAGTCGATATTCCTCGAAAATTGCAGCTACTTAATTTTCAATATTCATCGAGCCAACCTCGAGCCGATTACAGATCGGCGAACCCCGACATTAGCTCGCGCCTATCCATCTCTGAAAAGGTTATAGCAGCTATTTCAATGATCTCAAGCGGGTCGGTTAAGCCGAAAGACGACTGTCTTAATCGCGAGAAAATGGGAATAAGTTGCGAGCTGTTTTGGTGATCTCATGGTTAAGCAGATAGATCGATCGCTCGAACCTAGCGTTCAATGGAAACGAGACGGATAGAAAGAGACAGAGGGGAAGGGGGAGGATGGAAAAGCCGCAATGGACAGCGCACACGCGCGGATAGCTGGATATTACACGACCGATGGAAAATCGCAGCGATTATGAAAGCCCTCCCCCTCGTGTGGCCCTTTTTATGCAACCGCAGTCGGTAAAAGAAAGCCTGCTGCTCCAGCGAGAGAGCCGAGAGCGAAGGCTCGATCGTATCCGATATCGCAGGCTGAGCTTTCGTTTTTTTTCCTCTTCGAGCGATTCGCGTGGTTTTTGTTTTTTTTTTAATGATTATAATAAAATCAAGAAACAACGTTGTGTTTGTTGTTTCTTGATTATTGTGCACGTTTTAGCGTCGACTTTTAATTGAATTGAAAAATTCGAAAAGATATATTTGTTGCAAATTGTTTTTATCTTTACAATTGGCATTGTCGACTAAATTATTATTTACAAGGTAATAAAGTACATCCTCGTGTATTTTTGCACTGCGTATATGGAAGAAAAAAACAAAAAGATAACAGCAAACAATTTCATAAATTTCGCCACATTAAAAACAAAGACTGCATTTTATCAAAGAATATAACTTATTTTTCGATTCTACGGTGAATTGTTAGAAATGTATAGTACAAACGTAGTAGATGTTGTAACTCATAATTTATAATTACAGAAGCACAAGCTGCGCTCAGATCCGATTAATGCACCAGCAATCGTCTGTTATCATAAAGTTGTACGAGTTTGCTTAATTATGTAATACATCGATATAACAGAGCGCACATGCAGGGTACAACTACTTGTTGCTGAGATTTAGCTGAACTAGTAAATCTTCAATAGCAAATAGAAGACTTGGTACAAACTTGGTTATTTATTCAAAAAGAATTAAAAAATTATTTTTATGAACAGTTAAAGTAAAACAAAAAAAAACTTGATTTACGATTGTGGCGAGGCGTAAAATAAAATCTGCAGAACAAGATCTGAAATGATTGCGAGTTAAGGAATATTGCATTATTAATGAATTTTAAGAATAAAAATAAAAGAACCAAGCGAATAATGGGATTAACAATGGAAGAGCTGTTTCTTTATTTAATTACTATTTATTTAACACATCAATAAAATGAAGATATTCATGCTAATCTTTATTTTCATGTAACGCGGAAATGCAAAATCTTTACGTTTTTTTTTTGTACAAAGAGAAGAAAAAAGAAAAAACAATTGACAAAAATATTAAAATATTCTTTCCTTATATTATTACTTGTTATAAGAATTGAAAATGCAAATTTTATGTTAAACTATAAATCGCCCGGGATAACTAACAATGTAATTAAAATTAATTATAGGCTTTAACAGTTTTCTTAAAACTTGCGCCGCGGCTGCCCCCGCTTCCGCGTGGTTGTTAATTTTCAAAAACAAGCATTTCAACGTTCCAAGCCGTTCGCTCTTTGTGCTAAGAAAATAATGCCGATTGTCAATTAACGTCGTCACATAAATTATTTCCGCGAAAATAATAAATGTGTGCACTGCTATTTTTAAACTTTTTATTTTGCTCGAGAGTATAATAAGCCGAACAACTATTATTACGGCGATTATGAAAAATGACTCAAAACAATTATCGAGTTGGTGCGTTTCATTTGAGATTGCACTAAATACCGGATAATCGCTTCGCTTATGAATTGGTAATCGCGCAAGGAAGATAATAGAGCGAATTTTTAAATAGCGCTTTAATCGAATAATACTTAATTGGCGTTTCGTATATGCAAAACTAATCCGTCAATTACGCACCTGGGACACGCGGAGGAGAAACAAAAGAGAGAAACATGCGTAATAACGTCTTAAAATGTGCGCCCGTTTATCCAACGCACACCATAGGAATTTTACAATTTTAGGCATTTCTAAATTAGCATTTCGGGTTAAAGCAATATTTATCGAGTCTTATCGATGCCAAACGTACGAAAATTCAATACATCTTTATCGTGCGAGTCTTTCGCCAGTTTGATTGAAAAGAAAGAAAAAAAAGAAGAAGAAAGCTAACCTCCGACGTCAGATCCAGGTGTATTTTTGATTTTAATGCAATATATACGAGAGCGTGCTTACGTATACCAGTAGAACGTCGGACTTTTATCACGCAGATAGATCACAATGAATGCGCGCATATAATTAAGCCAATCATATTTCCTTCCGATTATTCTCGGCACAAAAGAAGCCGACGATAAAAGGAAAGAGAGAGAAAAAAAAGAGAGAAGCAAACGAGATCGAACCTTCGACGGATGAAAATGTTTCCACGAACGGAGAGCCTCCGCGTGATTCATCGGCCGGCGCGGCTATACGAACAATCGCCAATGGCAAACTAGTCATTATTATTTCGATGACACAATAAACGTGTCATCGCGTCGACGCGATTGGCCGAAGCCCGCGCGACGCTTTAATCTCCCTCTTTCTCCCCCTCCTGCAACATCATCGAGAGAAAAGCCGGAGGAAAATAAGCCCGAGAGCCAACGCACGCGGCGCGAAGATTTCACAAACGGAGTCGTGGGGGAGTGCGGGAGAGATAATGAGAGAAGATCCAAGACGGTCTGTCAATGTCGATAAGCCGAAGCCTGGAGATTCGTTCGATATATGTACGAGCTCGATCGAGCGTGTTAAGCTAATGAGCAGACGCCAACACTAAGCAGAGCTGGAGAAAGTATAGAGAAAAGTTGGCGGCTGCCGAGAGAGGCTGTGCACACCGCTCTCAATTTGTAAGCGTTTGTCACGCTTGTCGCAAAATCGGCGCAGCATAAGAGAGCTCCGATTTCCTGGAGAGCCTCGAGAATATTCTCTCTCCTCCGTGGGGCCTCTTCTCCCCGCGTTTTTGCCGGCCAAATCCCCCGCCAATTAGGCTCTAATTATGGCGTCGCTTAAGCCCGCTACTCGGAAGCCGAAGCGGCGGTCCTAACGCAAAAAGCTCGCTCTTTATACGCGTAGCAGAGAGTCGGCGGAGCAACACGTACGCGGGGGCTCTCTCTTTCTCCGGTTTAAAATTAGAGACTCCACTCGTCGCGCGTAATTTGGCTTGTATGCGCACACACTGTGGGGGCGGGGGAGGGGCTCGGCTGCCGCGGCACGTAGTCGCGTGACTAATGTCAAATATATATCCTGATGTAAATTAGAGGGTGTGGCCGTTAATTACATGTGCGATGTAGCGCTGAGGAGAGGCGGGCGAGCGCTTTACCCAACAACGGCGACCTTTATTCGGCCGCCTGGATTTTCGCCTGAGTTAAACGCGAAAGCGAGCTAGTCGATAATGGATTATTCGATCGAACACGCTAGTTGTTTAATCGACGAGTGTAAGGGATAGGGGGAACAGAAACGCGAGAACAAATTGACGATGATGTGTGTTTGTCGAATAGAATTTTATTTCGATTGATATATACGTGGACGGGAGAAGCGAGGTATGGATACGCATTGGAGTAGCAGGCGGAAAATGAGTAAGACGATATATAAGACGTCGGTGAGGGAGGCTAGGGTGGGGGGAGGGAAGAAAAAGGACTCGATAAATTTGACGCGCCCACATTTGCGCGCGTGGAGGTAGGCGCTTCCCTCGGCACGTGTGCGCTCCGATGTAATTGATACTCGTACAATAAATTCTGTAAACAATAAGGTTCGAGAGAGCCGAAAGGGAAGCCCCCCCAGAGTCGCAGGTGCACGAGTCGTTTATACACGCACACGCGCGTGGATCTTCATTGTTTGTTGGCTTGACGTTTTTTATTTTCCATAGCAGCGAAACAATGATCCGATCGCGGATATTCACCGTGGAGAGAAGGTGTATGGGTATAATTAAAATAAATTGAATCGTTTGCCGCGTGCGGCTCGCCGAGGTAATTAATTATATTGATCGTCGCGAGAGGTAGCTCTCGACTACTTTGGCTCTTAACTAAATAATTAAAGATTAATTATCGATACACCGGCGCAATGTTGTGAAAATCGGGGCGCGCGCGTAAATGCGTATCAGCCAGAAGAAAAAATATCCTTAAACATAATAAGCAGCGTGAAAGCTTTTCATCGCTTCCTCATTGCCGCGAATAACAAAAAAGAAAAGAGAGGGGGCGAACAAAATGAAGAGAATAACTCGAAGATCGGCGATAATAACACCGGGCGTGCACGAGCGTATATCAATCCACGAAATCAGCTCGGCTCAGCGCACTCCATTAACCGTCCGTCAGCTCTGAATTTCATCCGTCGAATCGGTCCCCGCATTAACTTCCAAGCTCTGGACGATGTGTAAAAATAAAATGCCAGTCGCCGGCGCACTGCGTACACCTCTATCACCTCCAAGGCTCTCCACTTGCAAAAGAGCCATCTTAAAACAGGATCTTTAAAAAAAAAAAATAAATAAAAGTTGTTGGAGTAGGGTAGAATGAAAGAGCGGTACGCGCGTAAGAGGACGTCGTGGGGGGAAGCGGGAGAAGAGTGTAAGGTAATAACAATCGGCCGATTCAAAGTGTATACGTGCACGCTTGCCGGTAGGAGAGAGAAAGAGAGAAATAGAGGGTGAGAGGGGGAGGGGGTCTTGCGATTTGCCGTGGCGCACACGCCCTTATTTGCCGTGGCGCACGCGCTTGGCCTGTAATCATTTCCATCCTTGGAGCTCTCTGCTGTACGTGCTGGTTATGGCCTCTCCTTTAAGGATGTTTGGTCAGCGAAAACCACACACCGGATCCCGAAACTTTCCGGTCTCTCTCTCTCTCTCTCTCTCCACCTCCTCTTGCTACGTGCGTTTTCTTTCTTTTTTTCCGCCTCTTTTCGGACTCTTTTCTCCGCCGACGCGCGCGCCTCTGTGTGCCACTGTCTCTCTTTCTCTGCGCTTGTGTTCAGGTATGTATACGCGAGCAATTTGAGCGACTGGGTCGATGAAACCGACAGTTACCGCCTCCCTCTCTCTCTCTCTCTCTCTCTCTCTCTCTGTTCTTTTTTTTCTCTTTCGTTTATCTTTTTGGTCCGTCTTCGTTGGCTGCTCTTGCTGGAAGGCCGTTAATTTAACGCTAAGTGTAATGCTGCTTACGGAAATTGTTGAGCGATTGAGATGCTGTGGCAAGGGGGGGGGGAGGCTTCTTCTCTCTCTGGCTCAACTCGGCCGCGGCTTAATAACGTGCAAAATGTACGCAAATCAAATGTATAAATAAGCCGAGCCGTAGCGGCAGCCGTAGGCAAGCTTGTTTTCCATGTCACGTGTATAATCGTCGCGTTATTATATGCGTTTCGAGAAGCCGCGATATCCAAGTCTCTCGATGTGTACATACACAAACTCAATTAGCCCCTGCAACCGACACGCGTATTCGCCAGCATATGGATACTCGACGGAATACACAACTCTATATGCACATATGTGTATGTAATAATAAGATCGCGAATAAAAAGTGCAACGATATGCGCAAGTAAGAAAGCAATTTATAGACTCTCGGTATACTTATTTGACGACTAGTCTATCACTCCGCTGCTGCGGCACGGGTAATAATCCTCGTCGAGGGAAAAGAGAGCGAGGAAAATAAAAGTGCCGGTCGGCAGTATGTATCGTCGAGAGCCGCGATGTCACAAATATAGAGCTTCTCTCTTTCTCTCGTATCGATGGCGTATTTGTGTTGAAGAGACGAACTCTTTGTCAGTTGGCAACGTTTAGTGTAAATATACGAATACGCGCATATACAGTGACAGAGAGTGAGCGGGAGAGAGGCTGCACTCGGGCGATAAGATAAGGGGTCGGGGGGAGAGGCCGATTCTCTCCCGCGTGTCAGTAGCGTGTGCGTACATGTCAACAGAGGCCGCAGAAGCGCATGCGCTCTGCTTCCTCTCTCGATCCACAGCAGCTGCCGCGAGAAAGAAAATCACGAGTCAACAGTGAGAGCTGGCGAATCTACTCCGTCTCTTGGGGGACACGATATATACCTCGCTGCTCGACATTTACTCGCGCAAGAGCTTTATATGCCACGATTGGGCCTCGATTTTTTTTCCACTTGTTGCTTTGTTTTCGGCTAATGCCCACGCTTCTCCGAGAATACATCGCGATATATTTAGCCTCGACTCCAGGTAGTCTGTTCTTTACACCGTTTCTGGGAATTTACAGCGAAGACCACCAAAAGAAAAGAAAAAGAAAACAAACGAAGTTTTTCGGGTGGTATTACCCCAGGTGCGCGCGCGCGGCCTCTGCTAATCGCTCATTGATTTTAATGTTTAACACGTAGGCAGATAAGCCCACTGCCGGAGATTCATTAACGCCTCGACTTGTGCCATATGTATACGTACACGCGTGTGTCTCCGGATTGCGTTTAATAGATCTAATTAATGCGCGACTCGGCTGTTTGATTCGATGACTTTCGGATTTATTGGCGCTTATGTGCTCATTAAAATACAACTGTTGCAGATTTTATTGGCGATTTAATTTCGTTGGCCTGAGGGATCTTTATTTATCTTTGCAGGAGACATTTTGTTCTTTTTGAAAACGGTGCGATTCAGCGATCGATATAGAAACGAGGTTATTTCGATCTAGCGCGGGTCCAAGCGCGGGAGAGAGAGAAAAACGTAATTGAATGTTGGAAAATTTTCATACAAGCAATATTAATGTGTATCTCCGGCAATTAAACATTAAACACGAAACGCTAAGTCTTATCTGTTTTCACGTCTTCATTTTCTAGCTTCGTAGACTGTTATAAAATCCGTCGTTTTAACAAACAGTACAATAAGCCGATCTAAAAATAAACTCGCTTACGCTTGCGAAAATTGAAAGAAGAAGCAAAAAAAAAAAAAAGAAAAAAAAATGTGAACGAAGCGCAAAGACCAAAAAAAAAAAAAAAAAAAAAAACTCCCTCAGGAAACGCAAAGAAAGAAAAAAAAAAGAAAAACAAAAAAAATTATAAGCGGACTCGGCGGAATATTAATAAAGTCAGCGAATATTAGCTCGTCCTCCTGTCCCTGTAGCGCAACGTAATCGCAATAAAAAAAGAAAGAAGAAATGAGAAAAGAGCCAAACGGGAAATGAAGCGTGCGAATCGGGCAAAAGGAAAATCCGGCTGTATTTAGAACGTCTTCATACACAAGCACAGGCGCACCGTGTGTCTTTAGCGCTTTCGCGAGGACTTATAAACAGGGAGGCCAGCTATGTGTGTGTAAGTATACGTGTGCGGCTGCTGCGCTGCGGCTTATTACTCGCAGGATGCATAAATTGCGGCATTTTTCTCGCTCGCCGAGTTGCCGGACGCGTCGCGCATGCTAATGAGAAGGAAAAGAGAGAGATGCAGGGAGGAGGAGCTTTCTTTGCCGATCCTTTTTGTACTACTAACGTATTGCCGACATCGGATTATCCTCCGTGCTTAATTTAATTATTTCGGTAATTGCTACGAAATACGTGTTTGGATGTTGGAAAAGTTCGAGTTGGACGTTGATCGTTTTGCTAATCCTCGACGAGATGCAGTCAGTTATACGTGTCAAAAAAACGATTAAACGACTTTCATAATGACATCCAAAAATTTTTTATTGTCGTTTGACACACTGAACTGAAATTTCTGGGGTATACACATTTTGATACGCGTGATTAGACTAGCAAAATATTTCATCGAAAAAATAATCGGTAACTGGTAAAAACGGGAAAGTCGCGCGATTCTTCTTTTGGCAGGCTTTGGAAAAAGCAAGGTAAAGCGAGAAAGTGTGTAAGACCGATCGTGGCCGTCGTCCAAAAGGAGTCGCCATTATTTACCATCCGCGACGCGTGTGTTTCCGAGCTCGAGCCAAAGCGCATTGCCGCCGCTTTTACTGTCTCCTTACAACAAACCCAACTTGCCTTCGAGCTTTGTCTCGTTGCTCATATGCACATGCCGGTCGCTGGCCCAGCGCGTTCTCGGAGAACGTTTAATTTAGCAGCGCGTATATACCAGCCGGTGTGTGTTCAGATGATTGATACACCTTTGCTCGTGGGGGGAGTTTACACCGGGCCCTGTGTAATACCGAAATACAGACGAAATATTACGAATGTACTGCGAAATTTTGCACGCGTGCTTTATTATTAAAAGGAGAACAAAAGAAAGAGAGGGATGGTGTAAGGTATAGGTCAAGCTTAAACAATCGCCGAAAATACGGAAAAGCCGAGGTTATTTTCGGGCGGAGATAGCCGGAATTATCAAGGCGTGGAAAATCTGAGAAACATTAAAGCCGTCGTCAGTATGCAGCAGTAGCAGAAGCCGCAGCTTACACGCCGCTTCAAATTAATGAACGAAACGAAAGGTCAATTGGCCGTACACCCTGTGTGAGAGCGAAACAGGAAGCATCAGCTGAGTCGGAGGGGGGCAAAGGGGTTGCAGTCACAGCAGCAGCAGCGGCGATAGTCGGCTCGGTCATAATTATAGGGAACGCGCTTTGATACGCCACTATGGACGTCGTTGCGCTCTAGCCGGGCTTCCGAGAAGGCTCTCTTTCTCTTGTGCTTTGTGGACTAATGTCAAAACTTGGGTACTACTCATAGGACCTAAAACCAAAATGTGCATTTGTCGATACTAATTTTAATTAATAAGGTGATGTTGTACGAGTGTACGTGTCTGTGCAGAGAAAGAGGAGGAGATAGGGGGAGCGAAACGAATTGCGCATGGATAAGGCGTTTTGCGAAATCGACTCGCGGGCGGAGAGCCAGCCGGAGGTCTAATTATAAACGCTGCTCTCTCGCTCTCTTTTTCTCGGTCTTGCTAATGCTGCGCCTTTTTCTTTTGAACGCTCGCTTGTGCGTGTGTTGACTTTGTTGGGGCGCGGCGAGGAGGCGATGCTTAATGGGATGTACATACTCATTAATTTTCGCGTTTATACACCAGCGGAGGCTGCCCAAAATTTTTACTGATTTATGTGTTTGCTGAAAAGGCCGGGGGTATATTTGTGTTGCAATTAGATCCCACGCGCGGAGAATGCGTAAGATTCGTTTTTTTTTTCGTTTTCGCTTCTCTTATTTTTGTGTATGTATTTGTTGTTTTTTTCGTTCTCTCGCTGAGAAGAAAGCTTTTTGACATTTTATAAATCAATCGTCGAGGGACGATTTGTAATCGTCATGAGAAGCAAACAGAAAAGAGAAAAAAAACAGGATTTAAATAATAGGCAAGAGCTTAGAATACTTTGATAAATGCTGATCGATTAATAATCAACGACGAAAAAGAAAAAGAGAGCAAGAAATATTTCATCTATTATTTCGCGAGCAACACTCAATTACGCGATCTTCCAGTTAACCCGATCGAAGTTTAATATTCAATTAACTGAAAGACGCGCGCAGCACACGGCATTTAAACGAGTCTGCAGCAACAGCAGCATCGACATCATCAATTTACCCGCGGAAGCGGACAAAAGCCACAAAGAGGGGGAGAGCAAGAGAGCGAGCCTATATAGTAAAGCGTCACAAATACTTTCCTGCTCAACGAGTCAGCAACACTCGGCTAATTGTAGAAGATCGAGCATTTTGCTCGAGAAGCGCGGCGGCGGCGCGCACAAAAGAGACACGCGCGCTCTAGACGGAGAGCCGCGGCAATCAAGAACAATGCGCCGCTGAATAACTCGTCGTCTCTCTCTCTCTCTTATCTATTACCGTAGACAACGAGAGAGAGATCCCGACACGCGCACTCGCCGACTTTTCCAATGCAGCCTATAGTCCTCGCGTATATAACGCGCCAGCTTTCGCGCTTGTTTAAAACAACCGGCTTCCTCCTATTTTTCTGTCGTTTCTGTTGACATTGTTTCTTCTTATCTATATGTGTACCTGGAAGATTCCAATTGCAACGTAACGATCCGACGTTGACGCGTCGACGCGCGGGTATTAAGCTTTTCTTCTTAGCTCTTCACCTCGCGCTTTATAAAGTCTGTTATTATTTTGTTAAACGGATCGATTTATTTGCTCGGCAGAGAGCCTATAGGTATGTTATACGAAGGTGATTAGCTCAGAGGCTTCGGGATACATTTTTTTCCCGAATCCCGTTAAGTGTCGACCTACGGACTGTTATGCATTTATTAAAACATACATCGCGTCCTTGACATTTGAGATTCGCTGAATTGCTCGTTTCGCGCGATAAGTAGATGAAAACGTGGAAGCATTAAATTTTAATGCGCGAGCGTCAAGTCCCGCGGAAGTGTATGCCGAATATATATCTCGCTCATATTTACTCTACCCCGAGACGTTTATTACTCAATGATTTGTGACTCTTGAAAATATTATTACTCTCTCGCGGTGTACGTTACACCGGCACTGTTGACGATTTTCATTTGTCGGCGCATCATAATACTCTGGAGGGGGACTTTATTTTGATTGATTTGAAACTATCTTGCAGGGTGATCCGATACCACGCCAAGACATTGTAGTTTAATTACACACGTTACAGAGCTAATTTTTGTTTCGGTCGAGTATTTTTTAATTTTCAGAAGCGAAACTCTTTGTGAATCATAACTGTTTTCTTAAAAAAACGAATAATAATAATAACAAAGAAGCAACGAGTTGTAGCTACCGACAAAGTAATCGTTACGCTCGATAATTAAGGTGTCAGCGAAACTTCACGGAATTCGCATCTTAGATTATCGAGGATAATTTGCGCGCAGCGTTTCATCATCGCGAACTTCCCTCCGCTCGCGCACGCGAAACGATTTTCGCCAAATGTATAAGAGTATATTAATAAGCGATAACGAGGAAAATCATCCGCGTAACAAAAAAACCCGTACAGGGTAAAAATAAAAGAAGATCACAAGCAAACGTGCAAGCTGCCATCAATTCTATCGCTTCGAGCTTGAAAAATGAAAAAGAAATTAGCGTAAACAACAACCGCAGCCACGAAGATTAAACTCTCTCGCAAGTGAAGAAACTTCGCAGAAGCTCGCCGAGTGTTATCGCAGCTCAGCCCCCGTCATTAACCACTTCAAACACGCAGACTGCCGCTCTTCGCGCAGGCACACACGAGATCGCATACATGCACAACCTCGAATTAAGTTTTCCTAACCGAGACTCTGATGCGCCAATAAAAGCCCTGAACCTCGAGAGCGAACTTCTCACCCGCGTGCAGAGAGAGGAGAGTATAGCGTAATAAATCCAAGCCTAGCAATCATGCGCGCGCGAAAGCAAGAGCGAAAAAAAAACGCCGGGGGCTAGAGGGAAAGAGAGAGAGAGAGAGGGGGACTAACAGAAGCGTCTTCACGGTTTATATTTATACGCCGTCCTAATCGCGCCGCGTAATAGGCGTAGAGAGAGCGCAGCAGCCGCGCGAGATATACTTGCACTATCATTACGCGTGCCAATGTCCGCGGGAGAGCCTATGGGGAGGGGGGGGGGTAAAGGAGGATCGCCGCGATGGAGATAATCGCAGGCTATCGGCTATACGTGCCGGCTACGGCAACGTTACACTTTGTGTGTCGCGACTTCTTACACTCGTACACCACTATGTGTGTACGCCTAACGAGTTTCGTACTGTTGCTTGATTTTCAGATGTTGCCCGTTTGCTTGGTATCGTCTCTTCATTTATACGTGGTCTTGATTTGAGAGAAGTTGATGTAGATGGTTTAATTTTTGTTAGATTAAAAAAAAACGACGACGACGGGTTGTTTTAAAGTTATAATGAGATTTAATTATACTTTTTGTACGTGAGAGCTTTTTCTACGAAACTGATTATTGATCGCGCATGCCAAGTAGTAAAATTGCAATTCAAATGGCAATGTTGTCTTTTACTTGTTAAAATTTAATTTATTAATTATTTAGGTCGTTAATGAAGCGGTAATTGTAATGAATTATTGAGGTGTTTTCGGATGAAAAATATTATTGAATGTGTTTTAGTCACATAACAGGAAGTATGCAAATATTGTTGAACATGAACTATATGATTGTGAAGCGTGAAAATTTTTATTTTCCGTAAATTTCCGGCTTTTCCATTACACGTTATGACATTTTTCTGTTTAGAAGAATTTCTCAGCTCTTCTTTAAAGTCCAAGATATAATTAGTAAATTTCAAGGACTATTTTGAAGAGTATCTGATGTGACATAAAAAAATTCGCGATAATTAAAAATGAATTAAAATCTAAGATGTAAATGACCTATTTGTAACGTATACGCTTATAAATATAAGATAACCATTTTAATTGTGCTTCGAAAATAAAAGTGCAATTGACATTATGAGAATTGCAAATAAATAGTCTATTACACGTGTCCTCCATAAAATATTAGTCACTTGTGCGTTACCGATGAGGGCAGATATAGACAAGCAATTAAATACTCAAAATCATTTTTTAGCTTCAATTTAAAATAGAACGGCCGACTCGAATAAGCGCATATTCACCAAGGCTTGCGCAATGTTTCTGCAGCGGACGGAGAATAGTCTTGAACTTATAACTCACGAATTTTGAAGTCAGTGTTCCGAACTACTTTCGATTTAAAAAATAATCAAATTAACCAAGGTACAAGCAGACAATACGAGCAACATAATTTTGCGACAAGATACCCGATGCCCAGAAAAACTAACTGTAGAATCGAAATAAAATTTCACCTTTGCATGAACGATCGCAAGAAAACGCTGCTGCAAGAGAGAAAGAGCGAGTGAGTGAGAGAGGAGCAACTGCTGCATGCGTCACGTGTCCCCCTCTACTCGTTCTCTCATTTTTAATGAACGCAATCTCCGTCTCTCTTGGTGTACTCGCGCTCGCTCGCCTATGCAATATCTCGTGTCTTATTTTACTCCTCTCTTCTTCTCTCGCTCCCAGCTATCCTTTCTTTGCCCCTCTCTCAGTCTCCCAGTGCCGTAGACAGTAAGAGCGAGCGTGCAAGTGTGTTTGCGTTCCCATGGCGGACGTGGACCGTGATAAGGTATTAAAATAATATGCTAGTCTGATAACACGTATTTATAATATCTGCACCGAGCGAAAGAGAGAGGGGGAGAGAGTGACCGACTGCAGAACACTTCAAACGATGCGAAAACAGTGCGCTATTACACAGTTCAAAGCTAAACTGGTTAATCGTTGTGTTTTTTTCGTTTTACTCTTGGGATTATTTTTTTGTCAATAGTGTTAAAGGTAAAAATTGTGTGTTAGTTAAATGATAAATTTTTTACATCTCGAGTATTAGACTCACAATTTAATTAATCTATCGAGTCGTAAATCTATTGGCAAAATATTGGAAATGTTCGATTTACTTTAAATCACTTTAAATTGACAAATCGTGTCAATTGGTAACATGAACGCCGTATCAGTTAACGTTATCGTTAACTTTAGCCGATTTCGAGTTGCTTTTGTAAATCAAAAGCATAAAATTATGCAGCTCCGGAAAAGTTATCACTCGTACGTTTATGCATATGTACGGCGAGCTGATTTATTCAATTCGTTTTTTTCCCGAGCGAAATGAAAAAGAAGGGTAATTTTAAAAGGCATCGAATTAACATGTATGTCCATTTTAAAGTCTAATGGGAGAATAATAAAAGTAACAAAGTGTTTTTACAAATCTTGTTGCTATAAATATCGCGTGTAAGATTACACTTTTTTCTACAACCGAGCACAAAGAAACGAGTTCATTTTTTTGTTTTCCAACCGAGGATATCTATACTTGTTTTATGAAAAATTAAAAAAAAATTTTTTTCTTAAATCTTTACAAGCACTTTGAAATTGTGTAACGTATTTACACTAATCCTGCTTTAAATTTTGTAAAAATCAAATTTTAATACTCTCAATAAGTAATTAAATAATTAAAGTGGAAACTCTTATCAGTATTTATAATAACAGTTGTATTTTTCAAATTTTTGCAGTAGCTTCAACGCGAAATTTAATTAAACAATACAAGATATCGCAGAATCACGTTCCAAATGATTTTTTTTCTTCAACATTTCATAAACATTTTGAATATGATTATAATGTTACGTTACATTCAACGATACAATTAAACATTCATCGATGGACCTCGACACAAAATAATAAAATTAAATTTCATCGTTCATCCTCGAAAAAAAACAATATTTGTTATTTTACCAGCTGAGAGTTTGTTATTGTTTAAATTTTATTTAAAGTTTTGAAACATTATTCTCATCCGCAAGACAAAAATAAGTGTCGTGCTAATGGCATTTGTGCCGCTCGCAACTTACCGCGTGATATCGATAAGAACGCATATACGACTACGTAATTGGTATCGAGAGTTTGTAATTTTTTGAACGGACGCAGCTCGATAATCGCTTTGCATCGATTAACCTTTTTTCCCTCCCAGCTCGACAATTTTTGCAAACGATCAAAAAATTAGTCTAGCTCTAGTTGAAAATTATTAGCATACCTGTTTTCTGATTATTGTTTATCCTAAACGAATCATCTCAACAAAATTACTACAACCCTCGGTATCTACAGTTATTAAATTTTCAAAAACGAAACTTCATCTGCATATAAAGTAAGCTTGTTAATTTCGCGCGGCGGAAATGCCGAGCTTTTTCGATTTTCTCGAAAGCAAAAAAAAGATGTGTATACGAGTAAAAAAAAGAGGCTGCGAGCTAATCGAACGTTAATGCAAATGTTAAATTTAACGACGGGACGAAAGTTTATGGAATTTTATTTTCGCTAACGTTATCGACGCCGATCGTTTGCTTTTGAATTTTTGCGACTGCGCTGTTACTTCAAAAGCTGTAATTGATTTTGCGATTCCGCCGCGGCGAAACTCGATCCAGAAACTACATCTCGTCGAAGAGGCTGGCTATATATGCTGCCTCTCTCTCTCTCTCTCTCTCTCTCTCTCTCTCTCTCTCCGACTCACTCACTCGGATAAACACTCGCATAAATAAAATGTCCCGCTTACCTAAATAACATGGCAGGCTAACTTCAACATGAAGATCGCAATACCAGATGGGCTATTTTTCTACCATGCCGCTGATAAACAGGTTTCTTCGTCGCTGCTGCTGCGGCGTCAACTATAAACGACCACCTGTTGAGCATAAAGAACACAAAAATTACCTCATTTTGACAGATTTTATTTTCATAAACTCCCTCAAACTTCGACATACTCGTCGTTATTTGGGAAATTTATTAATACAAGCGGAACATATTATTTAATCTTAATTACAATTATTACTAATTTAATTATAATTATTTTCTTATTCGTTTCAATAAGCCTTGTGAAATAATAAAAAAAAATAAAAAAAAACGAGGAAAAAGTCTCGGGTTGAACTTGTTAATTTTTATCTCGAGAAGAATTTCATGCAAGAGCGGATATAATTCGACTTTATATATTCGCGAAGAAAAACACACGACGAACAACGATTTTTGGCGATCTAATTTCTCGCGCGTAACGCATCCAAGGTTTCAATGTAAACACTCGTCGCTCCTATGTTTACAATTCAATTGCGTCGTGCTTTTATCTGAAAGTGAAACGATATAGAGTTTCTCCCGGTTATTTCACAATCTATCATCTAAGAATATTCCACGTGCATATCCGGGCATCGCGGTATCATAATGCCTCTCCCCCTCGGAATGCGATAGCCGATTGACTAAGGACGCTCGAGTTTGTAAATATATGCACCGGATAGCAGCTACTTCTTTTACCAAATATTTACTTTCACAATCCACGTGCACAGCTTTTATTAGCCTCTGTCTTCGAGAGAGAAAGAGTATCGCGTGTGTCACTTGGCGTGTTTAAATATGAAAAAAAGAAAAAAAATTTTTTAAATCAACCGGCTGGTATTGAACGTTTTCTCTCTCTCTCTCTCTCGTATACCTCAAGCTTGCGCGTTTCTGCAATTAAAATTTTGTGAATAAGTCGGAAACATTTTATCGACAACAGCGAAGAAGAAGAAGGCTCAAGTGTCATTCACCTTGCGATTGAGCCGTTCAGCCAAGAACCCCGTGTCTCTAATCGCTCTAGACACCTTTCAAACGCCTCTCGCTCACGACACTCGCTCATTACGTGATTTTACGTGCTACATCTTATAAAGACGCTCGAGATATATCTGGCCAGACCGCGAGGGGCATAATTATCGTGACCAAACACAGTCTCTCGTGAATTTTTTTCCCTTTCGTTTCATCCACGTGTGTTTATTCGCAAATACTTGCGGGTTTATTTGGACCAAGACGGGTTACGTAAAGAGTACCCAGATACTTTTAATCGCCGCGATAACTTTATCAACAGACTCGTTTTTGAGTATGCTCTCTAAAAATAGTCGCCGGAAGATTAGAATACGCGGTGGCAGAGAGCAGCAGTGTGTGTTTTGGCAACGACGGAAAAGACTTTGGTATTTTTTCTTTTCCAGCTTTCAATCGCGGAGCGCCTAGGCGGATGACACACTTGCTGCGTTACATCAATGTTACACCAACGATAAGTTTTTTTCAGACTTATACAGACGCGCTCCGGATGATAGAGGAAACGCGTACTTACAAGATTCGTCGTCGGTGGAAAAGGAAGGATGCAAGCGAATGAAACGCAGTCTGACTTCTCGAGACGCATAAAAACTGTCATCGATCGGCGCGAGATCGTTAATAGATCGGAAAACGGCCCCTAGAGAGTAAACTGCTCGAGGTGAGTATGAGGCAAAGGGCTTTTCATATAATCCGCTCTCGAGCTACGGACGCCGTCGTGGTGGCCTGTAATTATTGCCCCGGCGCAATCGAACACAGGCATTAGCATTTTTCGCTGTCTTGGAGGGCAGGTTTACACACGCGACGCCTATTTGTTGGTGTAGGCGACGGCGAGTGGTGTAGTGGAAGCCGGCGTGCGGAAAAAACCAGTTTCGATATACTCGCTCTCGAATGCGCGAGCCAACCGCGCGCTCTCGGCTTCGATCAATCGAGATATTAGCGAAAAAAAAAGAAGGAAGGGAGAAAAAAGAAACAAAAACATCCTGGGCGGCCGCCGATTGGTCTAATCGCGAGAGACCGGACTGTTTTCGCGGCGATGCGGTTGTTTATTTAATAAATCATTTGGGATTTAATTATGAAAAAGAAGGAAGCAGACGCAACAGCACTCTCTGAGAGCATCCCTCCTCCGCCTCTTATTTTTTATTATTATTATTATTTCTGTAGAAGCGGAAAACATGCAGATTGCCGAGTATATTTATAGTCGGAGTTATATATAAACGCTGCAATTTATATATAAGTATAGGAGATTTTTGATTTCCTTTTTTGCCCTGCCACCCGACCACCGCCGTTTAATCCCTTTTTTTTCGATTCCGTTAGCGCAATTAGTCGCGATGTAACGAACGGCTTTGACGTCATCGCATAAATTTTGGTCATTCTTTTCTTTTTTTCTTCTTTTGCTATATAGCCAGACTTCGCGAGAAAACGAAAAACAAACTCTTCTTTTTTTTTTACCAGACTTACGCGCTTTTTTTAGGGCTATTCTCGGCTCATCGCGGTATCGGTCTGTTTGTTTTTCAGTTTAATTATAAGTCTGGCGTGAATTATTTTGCAAATCTCGGAGCTCTAATTTTGGGGCTTTTTAAGAATTTTTTTTTCATAAATTTAGCAACTCGCGACTGCGAGAAAAAGAGAGAGCGCATCAATTTTGCGTATGTACACTTTAAACTCGCGACGTCGTCGAAAAACATTTTTTTTCTCGCTTTTATCTCGACCGCATACGTGTATACAACACTTGCATTGACATCGGTTTGTAATTTGCAATATATAAGATTAAAAAACCGTACTGTACAAATATTGACTGTAAAGATACGAGATAAAGAGTTACGGCTAACTTTTATGACAAGCTCACCGCAAACAAAGCCATACCCCACCCCGCCATGAAATTACCGAGGGCACACAATGGCATCGTTGAAATAATTATTATCCAGAACAAAACCTGCTTGCAATTAGCGCATTAAACAATCAACAATATAAACGACGAATCAGTAATTTGCAGCTCGGCCGGCAACTGGTTCACCATCATCATCATCATCAGCAGCTGCTGCTGCTGCAGCAGCAGCAAGAGCGCAGCAGTTACCCACATACACGCACACGCACACACGGTGTCCGAGGAGAGCAGCCTTCTCCGGTCTCTCAAGTGAGCCGCGCACGAGGGAGAGAGAGAGAGAGAGTCCGGTTATCCGTTGAAAAGCCGTGGCTATTATGCGTTGGCCGCTCTCGCTCGGCGTGCCAGACAGGCTGGCGAGGCTTGCTGCCAGACTGCGTCGCGCGCGAGCTTATATACTCGCGCGCAAGGCTCTCTCTCTCTGTCTTTTTTTCCTTTCGCCCCGGCAGAAAGACAGTCTTTCGTCGGAGCTTCGCTAATGGCCGCGGGAATTGTCAGACGTCGTCGTTACGCACTGTGTGCTTGTGTGTGCCTATCGGTGTGTTTGCTCTTGCTGTTTTTCTGATATCTATGTTGGAGTATATAGAGCCAGAGCTGATGATCGATCGAATGCCCTCTCTGTTCTCTATCTCTGCGCGATGAGCTTTTTTGCGCAGCGCCGATTGAGCTGCGCTAATTAAAATTCTATTGTCGCGCTGCGGTACAGTTGCGGAACTCTCGGTCGTTTTAATGACTCCTGCTTATGTTTAACGATGTCTAACTGTGCTCGAGACGGAGATCCTCTATCTTGCGAATGGCTTAATTGCGGTGAGATTGAATTTTGTTAGTTTTTTTTTGTTCCTTTTGTTTGACTCTAAAGCTTGCAGCAATGAAAAGACTATTGGAAACTTGACGCGAAATTAGAAGACAAAAGTTTTAAGATAACAGCTTTTAGAAACATATTCTATTTTTCTGACACTCAATAAAGCGTAGTTCGCCAGAGCTTGCAAACTAATTCAGCCAATGGACGTTAGACTTTAAATCTATGATCTCTGGATTACCAAGCCAATTGTGTGACGCGCGAGACTCTCCAGACTTCCGCGTGTTCAACTGTTCTGTTATACATTAAAAAATTTTATACGTACTGATTTCCATCACAAAATAATGAGAAACTTCACATTTACGTCACTCGATACTTTATTTAGCATTTTAACTATCCTTTGTTCGTAACTTTATTATTTATTTTATAACACCGGAAGCCTAAAGCTCGTAAAATCGCATAATTTAATAACTAATATGAAATATCGGAATTACAATTTTTATGGCGAGACAATAAACTGCCTCGGCAGAGAATTGCTTAAATACTTTCAAGTGGTGGCACTTTTGAAAATTCCAATAAGATTTCAGATATTAAAATATTCAATTCAAAAAACGTAAAGAAGAAAAAATCACCTCTTGCACCTCAGCCTAGCAAAACAAAGAGCTTTTAAAAAAGCTTAAAAAGCGAAAGAGAGGGAGAGACAGTGGCCATATACATTTGTGCTTGCAGGCAAGCTAAATCAGGCGTCGCGCTCTCGTTATAAAAGGCGTGGGGTTCTGGCTGTCGTGCCAGAGAACGAATAAAGCGTCGAAGGCGTCGCAAGCTACAACGCTCGAGACTCTCCTTGGCATCGACATTCAACAGCAGCCGAGTAGCGCGCGCGTCGAGCTGGGAGAGAGAGATAGCGCGCGCGCACGCGATGGTTGGCGCGTAAGCCGTACGCGATCAACAGGTAGTCGCCGGCGGCGGTGGTGGCCCCACTCGCGCTCCCCTGGAGAGACCCGCTTATCGGACGGCTGCATTGTGGCGGCTGTATCACCGCGGCTCTCTCCTACTACCCGCGCGACTTCGCTTCTGCGCCTGCGCCGGCTATTTTCGTCCGAGCCACCTGGCGCTGCTGCTGCTGCTGCCGCCGGCTTTTTTATACACGGCGAAGCGCTCGCCGGTTGAATATCCCCTCCCCCGTTCCCCTGCCGCTACATCTTCGTTACATCCTCTCTCGAGCGAGTCGCGCTATCGCGCGCTATCGTGATTCTCTCGGCGCTCATGTAACTTGCCCTCGTCGCTCTCTCGACTGTCGCCGCTCTAAATGCTCTTCGGTCTATTAATAGATTTAACGCGCGCGCGGGCGATCATTTATTCGCGCGCTTGCTCCTCTGCGTACGAGCCTGCACCCGAATGTTTGCTCTCGAGCTACAAGAGATGCTACGCTGGTGTTTAGTCAAGGGGAGTATATTTCCAAGTTTGGGAATAGTTTAAAGGTGTAACGAAATTTGTATTCAATGAATTCGAGTTTGTATCGTTGATTCTGCTTCGATGCAACGCTTACTTTGTTTTAAAAATGACACTTAATATTGTTGCTTACGTTGAAGGACAAACATTTATCAAATGTATTGTTTTATAAAATGCGTAAACAAAGATTTTTGCAGCATTAAACATCCTCCTTAAATAAATATCGTAGAAAGTACAAACGATAATTGAAGTGTCGCCAAGATCGAGCATTTCTCGTTGGCACGTGGCTAGAAACCCAAACAAAAGTGGAGACTTCATCTTTTTGATATTAAGAACTTCAAAACATCGTATAATCTAGAGTTTTCGAGCGGATATATATTAAAAAGAAAAAATAAACTACCGACATATTGACCTCTGTTGAGTAATCGGTTATTAAAGTTTGTCTACAGGAGCTTACACTTGTGGGCGTTGCTTACTCGCGCGGCGGACGATGGCTCTGCTACTGGCTCAAATAAAATTATCTTCTCTCTCTAATGACCGACAGAGTCAGTCTCGATCATTATGCATGTATGCGAGAGCATTTTTTTTCGCGACAGACTACCGATACTCTCTACTTAGCTGGTAAATGTCAAAAAACCCTCACGTGCAGACGATTGCTCTGTTTGGCACGAACGCGCGTGTGTGATCCAGTGATTTTCCATACACCTAAAATCTTTATCGCGACTTCTGCTATGTTAATCGACGCTTTTTTTTTAATTACGCTTTGTTTTTTCAAGTCCAATGTCAGTAAGTGAAATTGTGCTAAGTAACATCTGTTATTTACGAAGCAAACGAGCTTACCGAGAACGATAAAAATAAAGAATATACTGCAAGAAAATTTCGTAAGACGAGAGATGTGTATACGGACGTTTTTTTTGTGGTTTTGAATACTTAATTTATTTAATATTCAACATTTGAAAAGCGTCTATTTTATTATAGACAGCATATTTGAAAGGTAAAGTGGATTTGAAAAAGTTTAATCCAACTATTTTTGTTTAAGCTGATGAATTTTGACAAGATGTAACGGTTTACTTTCCACTGAAGATAACTTAATTTAACCGAAGGTTATACGTACATAGATGAATATAAGATTAATATCATTTTTATGGTTAGCAGATAGTGCAACAACAAAACAATAAATTTTCTAATTTTAACTTTTACAAGAAAAAAAATATGATTAAAATTTATAATAGTGCCTATTCTTAGAAATGTGTACATAAAAAGTTTTAACACGACTTCTCGGTTTAATTTTTACGATAACTTAATTTACCTGAAGGTTACGTATACGCCGATCGATAAATATTGGTATCACTTTATATAGGTAACAGGTAGTGCAATAACAGAACAATAAATTTTCTAATTTTATCAAGTCTAATAGAAATTGTCGAGATTAAACTTTATAATGTCTATTAATAGAAACTATCATTATAATTTTTATGTGAGAACAACAGCAATAAAAACAAACTTGCTAAAAGTTGGTTATTTGGATGGTTAAATTTTCTCACTTTCGCGACTTGTCGAGGTCATCGTCGACATCTCAACCAGATCTCGAGGGTTCGCACTACTGCGATGTCCTGACTTGTAATCTCTTGCTTGGGTGTCATCGTAAAAGCTAGACTTGCTTGGAAGACTTGTCAAACTCGCAAGTAGAACACCTGTCCAACTGTCATCTCGGACACGCATATACGCCCTGATGCCTCATAAACGAATCTAATTGTGAAAAAACAAACAGGACGTTTGGGAACCTCCTATTTTCACAAATTGATCGCAAATTAACACCAGTCACTAAGAAAGACAAGTCTCGCATCGCTATAAGATTTGAGCATGCGTTTTATTCGAATAAATTGATGTTTCTCAGATTCTTGAGTTCCGAGTTGCTGTTTGCAAAGCATATTTTAATTTCTATTCTGTACGGAAATATTGAGTCGAGCATCCAATAATTTCTCGCATACATTGCTTACTTTGATGTTAATACTTTTAATTTAAGATGAAATTTATGTGAGCTATTTATCAAGTTGTATAAAAAGCGCCTTCATAAATCTTTTGCTTAAATACTTTGTATAGCATAATACTATTAAGTATTAGTTTTCTCGGATTTGAATTGCGGAAATCATTAATTGTACATTATAATTGTTATGATCAGAAACGCAAATTCAAAGAATAATTTTTTTTTCTAATACTATTGAAGTGACAAATTAGTGATTCATTCATCAGATTCGTGCAGGATATCTCGGTATAAAAATAACTCAATAATCAGGAAAGCAAGCATTCATAAAACAAAGGTCAATTCTTGTGCACGTAGTGAATGTTTTTTCTTCCTTTTCTAAATTACCTTGAAATGACATTCTGACCTGGGTGGGCATACATCCGAAAAATGTGCTTTTATCGCTTAATCATTTCCGTGAAATGTGTCCGCAAGAGATGTGAGAAAAATTCGGCAAAAAGAAATATTAATATTAATAGGCGGCTTGTTTTCAGCGTATACACATGGCAAAGCAGTCCTCGAGTCGGCGCCAGCACATCTGGCGTCAATTTGGCAGGTAAGGCTGGCGCAACGGGTTCCCGGTACACCGGTTTAACCTCGCACGCGAAAGGTGAAACTTGAAATTTTGCTGGCACCGCTATCGAGGTGACACGTGCTCGTCTCTCCACGCGCCTGTACCGCTGATATACAGAAAACACGCGATTCTTCGGCGTTTCGGCGCCACTGACGCGCCTCTATACACCTATATATATATCTGCGCTGAGCCGGACGCGCGAAGTTAGTTTTGGAATTTGCACGCGACTGTTTGCCGCGCTTGACAAAACGAGAGAACGAGGAAAAAAATATAGGAGATCCCGCGCGCGTCGACAAAACGTCGACGAGCAAAGAAGGCTAAAAAAAGCGTCCGGCAATTTCCGTCGCTCTGGCGTATAAAGTAGAATGTAATCGGGCGCGCTCTTGTTTGTGAAAGTTCAGCTCAATAATATAATGAGATGGGAATTTTGAAATATGCTCAAGTGGGAATACGGTAAAATTAATGGGGAGAAAAGAGAGCCCGACCTATTGAACGAGAGAGGCGTTTTGCCATTGATTTATGGCGCGAGATAATAGAAAAAGACTCGATCTGCGCGTTGGTAATTCAATACAGGAAATGTCAGTTTTTTGCGCACCTATACTGCAATCGTTTCGTGCTCTATTTGTTGTGAGCTTTGGCTTCGATTTCAGGCGAATCAGGTGCGCCGTCGGTATAACGTTATAGCTGTTATATTGCGAAATTATTGTTTAATCCGAATAAGATGATGATGGTTTTGTGTTGTTTTAAAAATTGTTCTATGTAAAGTTTGTTTTCAAAAATTTATTTAGTTCTTTTTTCGGTATTCGGGTTTTTTTTTCACGATCAGTTTATCGCGACAAAAATTTAATATAATTCATTAGGTGTTTATATTTTTATTAAGGTAATTGACAAAAATAAAGCGTAATATAAATTACTTTTATAACGTATACACAAACGTCAAACGCCCATGCGATAAAATATTATCAACCAAAGTATAAGGTTACGTATCAGAATCTGACGAGAGAAAAAAAAGTGAGCAAAACAGATACATCAAATTTGTAAAATCTAAAATTATAGCTGATATTTGCATATTAACCGATGTTTTTTCGTTTCATTTGGCATTGACTTTACTTTATTACAGTATCACGTAGTTTCACGTTTCAGATGTAATGTAAATCACTATATAATTGGGCTCGTCCGATAGAAAATTCATAACAACATTTTTCAAGAGAAAATGTTTAACAAGCCGATCAAAAATTTGACTGGTTTTTTTTTCTTTATTTACAAGTCTAAATTATACAATATTTTTCCGCTCAGGTATCATTGTCCTAACAAGAGTAATTCTTAATTGAAATCGACTTGATAATTAACACGTAAACCAGATAAAATTACGTAATGACACATTATACAAATAAAGATTTTCATTACATCGATATGTATGTTTGTCATGAAGTTATTGGATTTTTATTGCTGATTAATATTGTAATCAAACACTCTAAGCCCAAAAAAATCGCGCGTATGGATGTTTTAAACGATGTAAGCAATCAATTATAAATTTGTCAGGGCATCAACCTTTCAATTATCAATTCATCTCAGGCTCAAGTATGATATTCTTATACTTTCATATTCAAACATTTATTTACCAATATAATTTTTCCAGGTTACGCTATTATCTCACGAAATATTGTTCAAAGAAGCATGAAAATCCGATTTAGATTTGATCGAAATCCATAATTGACTCTATTTGTATTACAAACACACGAAATACGCCAGGACAGCATAAGTAAACGTTCGCAACGTGATCTGAGCGGTCCCCGTCTATACGCGCAAGCATCAACGATACGGCAACTTACACGAGTCGGGCTCGAAATTTTTCGGAAGCCTGTCGGCGCCTACAGGGAAAAAGTGTCCAAAGAAAGTCGGGAATAAACATAAGCGGCCGAGCGAGCAAGCGAGCGCGTCGCTCAAGGTAATGGCTATAAATACACGGACACAAGCTCACTGGTGGCATATTAACGGCCGGCTTCGCGACATCCGAGGCCCGAGAGAGCGATTTCTGCGCGTCGTCGGATCAATTATGCCCGCCGGCTCTCTTTAATAATTGCGCATAAGATTATTATAGCGGCTGTGGGTGGGCCAGCCAGGGGGGCCTCGGGGCGCCGGCCGACCGGCTGCTCTCTCTCTCTCTCCCTCCTTATAAAATATTCCGAAATCGGCGAGCAATTTATCTTTTGCTTTCTTCTTTCCCTCTTCGGCACACGCGTTCTCTCTCTCTCCGTCTCTCTCTGTTTGTTTCTCTTTTCCTCGAATTGTAGGAATTTAAAATTGATACTAGAAGAGCGAGGCCGGACACGACCGATTCGCTACTTGGAATTGTATTTTTGGCTTTCCGAGAGAATTGCCCGATGCTACTCCCGGAATGTGAAACCTATTGGACTCTTGGCCCTCTGGCTGCGATTGATATTCCACAATGTAATCAAAACACTCGACTTTAAAATTCACGAAATTTTGTAAGAGAGAAATTTCTTATCGATTAGACTAACTTTATCTTCTCTAGCGAAAAAGGAATGAGTGTCAGTAGTGTTAAACATTTCTGATTGCTTTATAATTATACATAATAAGTTTACGTCATCGCTGATAATTAAAGATCTTTTTTATTGATACGCTAACAGCAATGCTAATTAGTAATACGTTGTTTTTTTTTAATTCTAAATTTATTTTTGGATTTTAAAAATACAACTATAAACTAAAAACAAGCACGGAAAATATTACATTTTAAATATAATTATCCCCCTGAGTAGTAAAAATTTCCAGTTCAAAATTATCCACGTTTCAAATGCGACTGACCGATATTTCAGCTCTCCTTATCAGCGGCCCGCAATCTAACAATTATCAATTTATTCGCAAATAACAGCCGCAAGAAAAAGAAACGACTCTTTCGCGGAAATTTTAAACATAGGCCGCCGCAAGCACATATAGCTCACGTATTTCCGTAGCGTTCGTGCCAAAATAAAACCTAATTCTAAAAAAAAAGATGCTCAGCCAGCCGTCCACAAACAAAACCCACGAAATCCATCTATTAACATGCCAAAACATCGGGATGAAAAAGAGCTAAGAAAAATAACTCGACATCCGTAAACGATCTCTTTCGCGATTTTCGCTCGTGTGTCCAGAAAAATGTGTTCACGTGTTTACCCCTTCCCTTTCTCGTTTTTTTTCTTTATTCCGATCAGTCGCGGGTGCCAGATAATAAATTCACACCCACTTGCTCGCCACTGCTCGACTCGCGCTTCGAGTAGTTTATCTCTCTCTCTCTCTCTCTCTCTCTCTCTCTCTCTCTCTCTCCACGCCGGCGAACGCCATTTGCAGAAGCTTCGCGAAAATAGCGCTCTGCGGAAAAATCGAGCAGTGCATTCGCGATTAAAAGAGCGGGCAATTAAAAGCCGCATATGACGCGGGCGAGCGAGAGCTATGTCGGAGGATCGTTGAAATTCTCTATCGCCCGGCGAATCATTCAATTTGCCTTTGTCGAGTGCGGCGGCGGCCTAGGAATGTAAAACGAGCGCGCACGGAAGAGTATCATCATTTTTCGCCGATTCGGTCGCGCAGCCATTAGACTCGCCACGAGAGAGGCGATCATCGAGCCGCCTATATGCTCTTGTACACGTCGCGCGCTCTCTCTCTCTCGTGCGCGCGCGGTTATGCCGATCGGCTTATTTGTTTTTGCGGACGCATAATGAGGCGTAAAAATAGCTAGCTCGCGCGCGCTCGCGCTTCTCGAGTTTAATGGAAACTCCGAGAGCTCTCTTTAACTAACGCGACAGACGATTTTGCAATGTATTTTCACCTTTGCGCTTTGCCTGCCTGCACTGGCCTTTTTTCACTCGCGCTTCTGACTCGCCTAATGCCCCGGGACGAATAATAAAAACGCGGCACGTACACGCGCATCGATAGCCGGGCTGTTATAAAATAATTGCCTTGCTCAATCGTAAGGCGCAAGCGCGTGACGCGAGGCAACTCGTTTTATCATATTTATAAAGGCTAAACGGCTATTTATATTTTATTAATTAACGATGATGTTAAAAGTAAAAAAAGCTCCGACGCGCGCGGAGCGTTTGAAAAGTAGATTTTTTTCTCGAGAAGAAACACGCTCCGGCTAGGATCGTATTTTTTTTTTAACTTCGCCGCTTTAATCGCAAGGCTTGAACGTTTCGCAATCGAGTAGCTTTCGAAGCGACGCTCTCTTATCAGGTAATGAACCGATCTAATAATCGCGCAATCATCGTCATCTTCCTACGCCGGGCAAATTATCGTACGAAATATCAAACTTCACTCGATACCAAGCTTTCTCGATTAGAATAGAACCACCAATCGTCGGGTAAATCTTTGCCGTTCGCGCATAGGCTAATATCATCGGTATAGACCGGTGTGTGTCGTGAGAAAGCAGAAAAAAAGCGTGACTCGCCGACAAAAGCGTTTCCTTATCAGCCGAGAGCCGTCGCTGCCGGCGAACGTCAGACGCGAATCCTCTTGTGTTGCCCCTTACCGAAAAATAGCTGTTTACGTCGTTACAACGGTATGCAGGCTCCTCCGTGAGGTAAAAGAGAGATAAGAGAGATAAAAGAGCCATTGAGAGCCGGTGCATCGTTAATTTCCCGGGCACGGCTTTCCCGAGCTTTGACTCGATCGGTAATCGGCCACCGGGGCTCGCGGACAGATACGAAAGCGAGGGAGGATAAGCATTTCGGAGCGTCTTCCAAAGTGGCGAACCGAGGCGTCGCTGGAGATCGGTGAAAGGCAGAGAGGGAGAGAGAGAGAGTCGAAGGAAAAAAAGGAGAAATCGAAGCCGGAGAGGAAAAGCCGCAGTGGGCGCGCTTGCGCGGAGAGCAGCAGCCTCTCGGCACAGCGGATTTCCTTCCGGCGTTCGAAGCATCGCGCATGCACGCATGCTGCATAGGCGCAAAAGAGAGAGAGCGAGCGGTGCTGTTTTTTCCTTCTTACCTGGAACTCGTGGCCGTGTCCAGCATGGTAACAAGCCCGCTGGCCAGCGAGTCGAGCGAGCTCGGGAGCCAGCGAGGCTTCCCTAGCCCAGCGTCCGCGGCTCGCCGGGGGGAGCAGGGCGACGCAATTGCCGGGGCGGCCGGCCACGCGAGAGAGCTCCTCCTCCTCCTCTGCGCCACCCGCAGGGCAGACTCACACTCGCGAACTCGCGCGTACGCTCGTGGAGCGGAGTAGCAGCCGCCGAGGGGACGTCATCTTCGCCGGGGTTTTCCCTCCTGCTGGCGCTCTGCGGCTACTGCAGCTCTCGTTGTTCTTGCGGCTGCTCGGCGGCGGCCGGTCGCGTACGATAAGAGAGAAGAGCACTCACACGCTTTAAAGACACCCACGTCACGCACCAGTTGCACTATGTATACTCCGCCGCTCCAGATTTCCTGCGCGGCTCGCTTCCTTATCCTCTTGCTGCTCCTCCTCTTCCTTCGCGATGAACAACAACAACAACAACACTGTTTATATGCTTCTTTCGCTACACACACGGCTTCGCGACTTTACGCGACTCCTCGATATGTGCGCGCGTGTCTCTTTCTCTCCGTGGCGTTAGTCTGCGGCCTCGGCGTAAACACGGCGAAAAAATCGCCAGTATATATGTGTGTTTTATCAGTCGCCTCGGTATTATAGCCCCCGCGGGGAAAGAAGGAGAGTGTGCCGCGCGCGATCGGCCGCGCGCAAGTAGACGCACAACACACGACGACGAGAGCGAGAAAGAGAGAACTCGCGGCTGCTGCTGCTCTCTCTCTCTCGCGCGCGCTCTCTCTCTCTCTCTCTCGCACTGCGGGAGCGGGCGTTTCGTAACGCGCCGAGTGTATTTTTAGGAGGAAAAACTGACAACGGCTAAGCCAGCGAGAGAGCTGCCCGTAGCATCAATCCAATAGCCGCACAACAAAGCACCGCCGGCAGCGGTGCCAGCCTGGCCGACGACCCACCGCTCGAGGTTAGGACAGCCTCGCGAGGAGACACCGGTCCCACCAGCACTGCTTCGTCGTCGTCGGGGCCTGGCGTCTTATCTTGCTCCGAAAATTACGCGTCAGCTCTCCTAGTTGTAAGCGGCCGCTGTTAGTGCGTGCCTCGCGAGACCGACGGGCGCACTTGCCAACGGGGGCCGCCAAGGGAAGTAGTCGCGATCTCTCTCTCTTTCGATCGACTAGCAGCAGCACTCCAGCGCCAGGTGCTCCGAACTACCTCTCCGCACTCTCGGCTGCAGGAGAGCTATACGGGGGCTATCGGGCCCCGTTCGACCGCGTGCACTCCGGAGGGTTCACGAACTACACTCGCCGCTCGGCCACTCTGTTATGTGCCGCCTCTGCTCTCTCTCGTCTCGCTAGACCACTGCCACTCTGTGCGTCTGCCTCTGTCGTTGTCGCGCTCGACTCGAAAAAGAGAGGGACGACCGCGCGTAAGCGAAGACCGCGTCATACTGATCCGCGCTCCGTGTGCGGCGCGTCGTGTGTACACTGTACACACGACGCGCCGCGCGCGCTCTCTCTCTCTTTCTCGCAGCGCCGGTCCCCCCTCCCCTTTGCCCGTGCCTTTCGGACCCCCCCTCTCGCTTCTCCCCCGGCCCGTGCGGCTGCTGCACTCGCAAAGTCGCTGTACCGCCCGCAAGAGCAACAAAGACGCAGTGATGCCGAACACATGATTCGCCTACTGCTGTTCTTCTTCGATGTTCGGGCACCGGCCACCAGGGCGGCAGCACCGGCGGGAGACGTTCGAGCCGATTCTCTCTCTCGCTGCTTCCGATGTTGTTGAGAGCCGGTGCGGGATCCGGCGATGCCACGGTTGATCACCCGGGATGCCTCCCTGCCGTACTGGTTGTGCTCGTCTCGGCGTTTTTTCACCGCGTCCGCGATTTTCGTGTGATGTTTCATCGTGTGCTCGACAGTTATCAATCGGTCTACGACTTGGAGGGATGATCTACTGCGACCTGCGACCGGAGCCTGAGAGATTGTTGCTTCGTGAGCTGCTTCGGCAATGCAGGTAAGCTGCTTTTTCCGCCACGCAATTAAGTGTGTGTTTATGAAAAAGTGTTTCAAAATTATATCATTAGGACTGTATTGTCATGTGCGATGTGTTATAAAAGAAGTATCGCGTATTTGTTGATCGACTAAAAGCCTCGATCGATCCACGTAACCTCAAAAGGTGATTTTATTATACGAAAAGTAGTACGGCGAATTTCTAACGGTCATGGAACGTAGTTTGAACGTTGCCCGTAAACAAATGGCGCTTCTGAGAACTGAAGCTTCTATTGAACTCTACTAAATTCGGCTGGACACCTTTATTACGGTTGAAAACGAACAAAGAACGCAATTTCTTTTCTTTTCTGCATTTGGTGTTCCCCGGCATTAATTAAACGTTATTTTACTTCGACACCTGCGCCTCTGAATTCGTAATTGATTAAATGTTGTTCGAAATTTCATTAAGCGAGAGAGAAAAAAAGCAAATAACTAAAGAATGATTGTTAATCAAACGCGGCCGTGTCAGAAGCGCAAGAAAGAAATAGCAAAGCCATGAAAAATCTTATATAGTGCGCCGGTAAAGGGAAGTCTCTCTAATCGCACCGCAGTCATCGATAAGAATTGCTTGATCAACATATCGCATTAAAAATAGCACATTTTTTTTAATCTCGTTACCGGTTCTCCTTAACGCGCACCGCTACCATTCGGTATCTGATTCTCTCCATTTAGACAGCTGTTTCTTTTTCGCTCTCTCAATAATCGTTTCTCGCTCCTCGATCCGTATACTCGCTGCCGCGCGCCGGAGGTGTATCGAAAAATAATCTTTTTGTAATTACGAAACAGGGCCACGACGATTACATGAAATATCGCTTTTGCGTTAAAAATAACGACTTTTTTTTCTGTTGATTTGATTCATCCAAGTAACGTCTATCAGACAGATGTCTTTATTAAAAAAAAAAGAAAAAAAAACAAAATTTTGAATTACCACTCTACTGTTCAAGATAACGAAAAATTCGATAAGAATCATTGAGCAAAAAAAAAACGTGTCCGAGCTTCTCGAAGCGTTTGTTAGGCTACAGCGAGGCTACAATCGCGTGCGTAATTCTGCGTCAAAAAGCAGCTAATTCGAGCCCATCCTTAAGCGGCGCGAGCTTGCTCTCCCGACAACAATAAAAACAAGGGAGTATTCATCTGTTGGCGCTTGTTATTCTATAAATAGCCGAGCGCGTTCTCTCGCATATTTCAGTTGAAAAGTGAAAACGCCTCGCTAATTATCGTGCCGCAGTGGCGCTAGGCGTTTCAAGCGGCTCTGCCCCTCTGCATTTCTCTCTCTCGCTCGCTCGTTCTTCCATCCGGTCAAAATTTTTGCCTTCCCCGTGGCCGCGAGGTTCGTTCTCGAAATACCTAGCGATTCGCCGTAAAGCGATTGTTGATGCCGCCGCCTGGTAATTGCGCGTAATTCCTTGGGAAAATACACTTTTTCCTTTCGTTTCGTTCGAATGGGGGGCCTCCCCCTTTCCGTTTTTTACCTTGTACTCCACGGCAATGAAATTTAGCTTTATTACTTTAGATTACTCATTTTAATACGCGTACACGTGCCTAACCAAATAATTAAATCGCGTTTATTACTTTATTTTTTTCCTAAATTTTCCACGAACAAAATAACCTTTTGAGAAACTCTTAAAATTATTCGTGGAACACAAAGCAGGCAGGAATTTGTTGACAAAGTCATTGTCAGAGGCGGGTTTATGCGAGATCGGCTCGCGGATAAAGCCGGAAAGTCCCGATTAATCTGCAAAGTATCGGTAGTTCGATCAAAGTCCCAAAAGTCACCAGTCATGCCCTGACTAATGAACCTTTCGTCATTCGGCATACTGGAGCCGCAATCCGCAACTATGGTGACACACAGACACGCGTCCGTTCTCCCGAAGCAGGCGCCCACGCCAGACACGTTGCAGGTCACCTTGGTCGAGCTTGCGTTCGCCAAAAGGGTGTTGCCGTACGTTTCTTCTTCTATTTACTCCTAGCGTACTTTGACTGGTCATTATTAGAAATAGCAAATCTTGCGTCAAGCTGCCTTTTTTTTTATTTGAAAATAAAAAAATAATTTGAAACCATTCCCAAGATGATGCTGTTACCTGTGAGTATGCGCTCAAGTTTCACAGCGGCGATTTGTAACAATTATTTATGTAAACACCGCATAAAAGTAGCGCGTGATTTTATTTGCTAATTTCACGAAATTGCTTTTCAACGAATTTTAATTATCGTATCGTATTATCGGCTTACTTTATCTTGTAAACTACTCCCAAGCATAAAAATTTATATTCTTATGATTATTATAATTATACAAAAAAAGCGACTGCAGATGTATTTGTATATAACACACGTCGAAAACGTTTTAATAATTACATAATTTAATAAAAGAGCAATACGCTCGCCGGTTAATAATTACAAAAAGTAAATTTAACCGAAAACTTATCAACATTCCGGTGAAATTACACGTATTAACAGAAATAAATCGCTCTAACGGAAAAACTGATTCGAGTTACAGACAAAAACTTGCGTAACCGTGATAATTGAATGGCCTGTTCCAGGAGCCGCGAAAATGTGTTAAAGCGTAATTACATGAATTTAGTTTTCAGTCTGTAAATAACGACTGTCTTAACGCGCGCGTGTGCACCTTTACTCGTCTTGTTTCTCTCGTCGTTCTCCGCGTGCATGCGACTGCACCTTCCGCTCGTCATCCAGCTCGAAACAGGTGCATTTCGATTTGCGTCATTTTGTTGGGACTTTTTGCTTTTTTATCAAAGAGCGTCTTCGCACAAAAGAGTTTGCTTTCGGTCACTGGAAACGTTGAGTTTGGATGAAAATTATATGCGAGAATTCATTTTATTTAATTGGGTTCTTGTGGTTAGATGATAAAAATATCGTTCTGTTAACGTTTATATTTAAAAATTTTTTAACAATATTTTTAAAATATCAAACAGTGAGTGATAAAGGTTACTTATTTAAGTGTTTTTTATTTTACACCTCATTTACTTTATTGGGATAAAGACGTTTATTTTAGTTTGAAGGAAATGCTTGATCATTCCTTTTTTTAACAGCTAAACAAATATATACAAATCGTAATCTTTATCGAACTATTGTTACGACTTGTATCGACCTTGTAATGATCTGATACATGTGCATCAACATGAAGGGTGTCAATATCAATCGACATGTTTTTCATGAGTATAAAATAATTATATTCAATAAAAGTTGACTATTTTTAACAAACAATAAAATAAGTACAAAAATTCGGATCATATTCTTTTTATCTCATTTCTATAAATAGGAATGACGAAATTACTATCCTTGATAGCAGAGAATTGTCTAATTTATATTTTGCCACGTCTTTGGTCAAACGTTTCGTTTAAACGATTCTGCTATTATAGTAAGGCTATACGTAAGTATTATCTTACCACAACGCCAATAAATCTGTGATTCAAACGTAACTTTTTATTAAAAGGAAAATCAATTCTCGCGAGACAACGTCGGATAGAGATCTTGTATCTCGTCGCATAATGTTTTTCTACCCATTCTTTACCACTAGATTTTCCGATTGAATTCACATGACAAATTGTTGCGTGATTCATTTGAATTTTTTAAAGCCTCTTTGTGCACAACGTTTGTCACTCGGAGAATTATTCATTAAAATTGTAACAATACCGCAGCTGTTTATCGCTCCATAGGCAATTGCTTTGGCGTGACTTTGCGGAGCCTGGTTAATGAATACTCTTTATAGCTTTGAAACAGTAAGCCTCTGTAGAAAATTTTATCCGCAAGAAAAAAAAAGAATGAAACAAATGCAGACAATTAAAATATATGCGTAAACTCTTTAATCGGCACGTCTAAAAATAAAAAAAGTAACAGTACGAGAAAACAGTATCATTTAATCCGCTTCTCGACACCACTTAAAGCGTGTCCGTGCGCCAGCGTACATAGCGATGAATCACGGAGGGCTCGCCGGTCACGAAATTGCGTCCTCGGCTATGCGTCCAGTGCAAGTTTGCACTTCCTCCGCGAGCTACGGGCCGTCGGTGTGCCGAAAAGCGACGGCGGCGCCGCACTTAAACGCGCGGCCCTACTGTCCTCCGCACACACACACACCGGGAGAGCCCGGTCGAGCTTTGCTTTTATACGATAATCGCGTCTGACGTCAAATATTAAAATGATTTCGCCGACTGCTCGGGATGATGCGCTTAAATCACTTCCTTTCGCGGACTCGGCGACTCTTTCGCCACTGAGTACAGATTGAATGATTAGGCCCGGGGCTTCGGGGACGCGCGACGCACAGTAGGGAAAAGTTCCCAAGCTCTTCTCGATTTCGAGTGGCTAATTTTAAACGAAAATTAGGAATAAGTTTGTGCAGAATAATAATTAAATCGAATTGAAAAAAATATTGAAACGAATATGGTTGACGAGAAACTAAAAATAGGTTTTTTTATTGAACATGTCATTTTCACAGTTAATGAATAATTGGGTATGAAGGATTTGTATTAATGTAGATGGCAATATTTACAAAATACAATAATTACTAAATTATCCAAAATTTAATTAAAAGCCATAAAGATACTAAATTATCCAAATAATTTAATCAAATATTTTTCAATAACTGTCTAAATTTATTATCGCTGCTTAGACGTAAATCACATGGCTTTATAGTACTTTAACATAAATACTGCTTACAAATTTTCATTTAACTTACATTACACTCTGAATATTTTTTACTAGCTAAACGTAGCACGTTGGATAAAAAAAATTTATAATAAAGTAACATGGAAACATTGTCTAGTTTTAACATTATAAATTAATTCATTTTTTAGTTAATGAACTTTTTATGTATAATGAATAAATAATAGAATTTTATAGGTTACATGTGGTTTTTGCAAAATAAAAAGTCTATTAAATATTAAGTCTCTGTTTAAAAAATAAATCTTTGACTAGATTCTGTCGAAGCTAAAAATTATTCTGTACATACGTAATCCCTATAGCATTAAATACTTCTCTTTTTATGTAATTTTAATATTGTGGCAGTGATATTATCTTAAACGCCTGCTATAATTATAAAAAACAGTTAAAGTGACATAACAATATTAAGTAAGATACAATTAGAAATATTTAGCAAATTCTATAAATCTATATTGTATTTATAAAGTGGTGTTAGCTCTAATCGCAATTACTCCTGATTTATAGTTTTACGTTATTGTCCCGTAATGACTCAGGCAGCTTTGCCATCTTCAGATCTTTCGTTCAAGCTTAGCGCGCGTCGTCTGAAACATTACATGAACCCTTTTAAACGTGTTAGAAAAACTTACAATTATTTATATTTACGTTATTTAACTGGCAGTGTAATAATGATTTATAATTGCAACAATTATTTAACCCATCGAAATCGTGAACAACACTTTCAGGAATTTGACATACATTTTAAATATTTGAAAATTCTAGTATTACTTTATATACAAAAAATTATAAAATCTTATCTGTATCAACAACGAACGAAGATACTTCTAAGCAAAAGTGTCAAGGGTACAAATTTATCCTTCTACAAAATAACACAGCGTAAAACTAGCGGTCGGAATTTCGAAGAACTTTTATTGGAAGGTGGGTACGGGTGAGTCGCAGTGAATAAGCGGTGCCGCATCCCATTCATCGAGTTCCTCGTTAGACTGTACGTCTCGTTTCGGGCTGAGCAGCAGGCACGATCCGCGCTTGGGACTGCTTGGAGCGGACCTACAGGCTGCCCTAAGAAGTCCTTTCTTGCCGAACCTAAGTACTTTGTTGGCGCCAATCCTAGGACTGTAGCCGGCCGTGGCTTCCTCTTCCTCTGTAAGATAGGGACTGTCGGGCCTCAGGATAGGCTCGCTACCCCCGTCGAGATGAGGCGCAAGCTTCAGCTGCACCGCGGCAGGTAGTCTCAATGGTAATGCCGATTCGCCGATGTGCTCCACGCACGGGCACGAACTGCTTGACGATCTACAACGAATGGTTGGCAATTATAGATCGACAATTTTAGATGTTACGAATAGGTAGTAAACCACTTACCTCGTGCCTTCCATACAGGAGGATCTGCCCGAGGAGCAGAGTCCACGTTCCTTGCACGGGCTCCCGTCCACGATGGACTCGAGTTTACCAGGCTCAACCCCAGGGCGAGTACTCTTTGCCGTTTGGTCCAGATGGTCCGAGCTGGCGAAGCGCAGTCGCTTTGGCGATTCGCTGGAACAGCGCAGCAGTGTCGCACGCGCTAATGCCTTGTTCTTTAGCGAGCTACGCGGAGCTAGAGGATCCAGTGGGTTGCCGACTCCTGAAGTCCCGATACCACCGGATTGACTTTGATTCGGTCCAGATGAACCGTGGGCCGAACGACGTGCCTGGCGCTCGCGATGACGCAATTCTCGCATAGACGGTTCCTCGCCGATCAGCCAGAATGTGAGACGCTCACCCTTGCCCTTCATAGACACCAAGCCCCGCTCGGCTAGGCTGAAACCGCTTAGCTGGTCCAGCAGTATTTTAGTCTCGAGACTGCAGTGGATCCTTAAAGCTACGATCGATATTTTGAGTCAAGTAGTGTTTTAAGCGAGTAAAAGAATTTGGGTATAGGATGGTAAGCTTACGGGAGCCTGTTGATTCCATCCGGCTGGCAGTGTTGACTGTGTCGCCAAATAGACAATATCGTGGCATTTTTAGACCAACCACTCCGGCGCAGACAGGTCCTGAAATTATTGACAAGAGTTTATTAATCATACACTGTATGTTGCTTTACATTTTTGCATTCATATAAATTTTTTACCTGAATGTATTCCAATTCTCAATTGTAATTTATCTAGGGGTCTATGTCGTATTGAAAACTGCTTTACCGATTCCAAAAGACTCAATGACATACTCGCTATTTCTGCGGCATGCTGAATACCATTTCGTATAGGTAATCCACTCACCTACAAAAAACATAATGATTCATTTTATGATTATTGGATTTCTTGCGCCAACCGATAAAAAAGAAACTAAAATGATTTTTAAACAAATCAATATAAATACACTTACAACCATGTATGCGTCACCGATCGTTTCGACTTTGTAAACGTCGTAATTTTCAATCGTTGAATCGAAACATGTGTAGAGATCATTTAGAAAGTCAACAACCTATAAAATAAAGTATTCGTTAGCATTCGTTGGCAATGATTAGAAGAAAAAATGAATGAATTAATAAATTACTAAATAACCTGCAAAGGTGTGCTCTCAGCAGACATGGCCGTGAAGCCTACAATGTCGCTAAAGTATATCGTGACGCAGTCAAAGCTCTCCGCCTCGACCTTGTGTCCGCGCTTCAGCTGCTCGGCCACGTAGCGCGGCAGCATCTCGTACAGTAGGGCATCTGCGAGCCAAACGAGCACATACATTTTATCTCAACGTACGCGTTTCAATCAAGATCTTAATTGCGTCGCGCAGTAAACAGCCGTATTTATTTTTTTTTGTCGCCACGACGATGATTCATTATCTTAATTGCACGGCGAGAAAGCCTCGCTCTAAAAGTTTTACGCGACTTTCGAGGCGACAGTAGTCGCTGGGAGAAAACTTGAAGTTTATGGTTTTTTTTTTGTACGTTGTTGGATTAATAAGGGACATTTTTTTTGTTATTCGGTTCAATTTAAAAACGCGTATGACACAATTGAAAGAATTGAAGCGTAGATGAAAGTAAAGGCTGTACCGGTTTTCTTTTTCTCCTCGGACAGCTGGTCTGTGCGCTCATCGACCAAAACTTCCAAGTTATTCGCGTACTTTTCCATCATGGCCATCATATTGTCAAAAATATTTGGTTTCCTGCAATATGCATAAAGTTATAATTTTTAAAAGACCTACAATGTCAGTCTTTTGAGTATACAAAACCTTCAACTTACATGCCCTTACGCAAAGGTCGTAATTTGTTTCGAACAGTTTTAAAGTCTGGCCGCAGATCTGGATTTTCAGCCCAACATTCGAGCAGGCAATCTCGCACAAAGTCGAAGCAGTTTTCAAGCTGCTCCAATGGTGGTCTGTAAATACAATTTTTGTACTGTAGTATAAATTAAATTGATCATCGAAAATAAAAAGAAACGTGTATTACCGGAAAGGAGGGTCTTCCAGTGTTATGACCCTTTTTAAAATGTCAGGGGATGATAGTTCCGTAATTCCGTAAGGCCCGTGTCTGCCTTGCAACTCGTAAAGCACTACAGCAAACGAATAAATGTCAGCTTTCTGATAGTCTCGTGCCGTGGGCTCAGCGGTGCTCGAGCGCAGCAATTCTGGTGCCTTGTACAAGAGTCCTGTAAAGATTTTATTTCTTTAAAAAAAATTCATCCAACTTTTTATTCATTTGAATATTAACTTCATTCATTATGCTCGTGTTAATGATGATGGATAGGTGAATTAGTAGTCTAACAGAGGGCAAGAATAGATGAGATTAAATATTTACCGCGATATTTCTTCATAACATCCGCGGACTCGAGCTCAGCGTCCCGTTTAAACTCGTGCAAGCCAAAATCAGCTAGCTTAACTACCCAGCGTGAGTCTACCAGACAATTTGACGTGCTGAGAGAGCCGTGAAATTTAATGACGGAATCGTGGAGATAAGTCATGCCCTGTAAGCATGCAAAACAAAAAGGTTTAATGGTTAATTAAAATTTTTAAAAAATCATCAGCCAATTTTGGAAAATAAAGCTGTACTGACCCTGACGATATCACCTACTAAGGATGCCATAAACATATTATCCAGTTTAATATCTTCATTTTCCAATATGTCCTGTAATGATGAATTCAAATTTTAATACGTTAGATTAAATTTTCTAAGTATTTAAATTATTAATTTTTTTTTTAATACGTACTTTTAAACTTCCTCGAGCACAATACTCAGCAACTATGCAGATATTAGGTGGTTCTGTACATGCACCGATAAATGCATTTAAATTGTCGTGTCTCAAATCTTTTAACTGAAATTCAAATCAAACATTGATTTTTTAAACTATGACCTACTTATTTATAAAAAATACTCGAACAATTTCCTTACAATTTTAAGTTGTTTCTTCATTTCTCTCGTAATTTCAATGGATTTTTTTTTGACTTTTTTTACGGCAAATATTCGACCCTTATAAATTCCCACTTGCGTATACATCGTTGAGTAGCGGAATTCGCCGTCAGGATTCGAGTTCAGAGATGCTTGGCTGGTTCTCACGTACGGTTGAACTGGATTCTTTAAGTTCATCCAATAATTTTAAAATTAAACTCCTGCACCTATCATCGTAAATTATATTTCACAAAATTTATTACCTTAGAATTATTCTTGAATAACGGCTCGCTTGGTGAAATTTGGTTGTCTTTGGTTTCTTTTATTTCAATATCCTTGTAATTGACTTTCCAGAGCAAAGAATCCAATTCTTGTTCGTATTTGTAATTTCTATAAAGCATCACAGATATGACGAGAAAGACTATTAGAAACGCTCCTGTAATGCCGCCAATGATTTCTCCTGTGTGAGCTGGAAATATTTAAATTATGTTAAATTTTCTAACGAATTGTTAAAAATCTTAAATTTAAATAATTTCATAAATAACATCGTAAATTATACGTCGTTCTAATTTATCCCTCTCGAAAAGAAATTCCTTATTTTTCAAGTCTTTAGCTTACAAACTATTCGTAAGAACAAATATTTTTCCACAAATTGCAATGAAAGACTGGCAGCAAACAGCTTTTAATCCATAATCCAAACACTTCGAACGTCGCGCAAGAAGCATAAAGCATCTAGGGTAAGAACTCTTAGCTGTTATTTGATTTGGAAAAACTTTTTGCCGTCGCAGTAGAGCGTGAAAAGAAAATGCAGCTCGATCGATCGTATCAACACGAAGAAAAACGAAAGCTTCCGAGACTCGTTTTCGTTAGGGCAGTGACATCTTGAACCGTCGTAGAAAGTTGAAACGCGTTGGGGGAGGGAAGGGCGACCTTTGAGTGACATACGCCGTCGTTGTAGCGTCTATGTGAAGACTGTTATAACATCATTCTGGACAGCGAATCAATATAAATAATTAATTGATTGAATTTCTGAGGGACAAGCTAACAATTAAGGTGTACTACATAGTGAAAATTCGTAAAAAAAATGAAAATAATTAAAATATTGATATCAATGCGGTTGAGAAGTTGACATCGATTACTAATATTGAAGAGGGTAGAGCTTAGAGTAAAACTTTTTTGTTTACAAAAACTATTGGACTTAGTAACACAGACAATCTGAAGTAGGCTAAGCTTAATGTTTTCCGAAAAATTTTACCAAATCTTTGTTTTAGAAATGATTTTTCTTACTCCAAATCTTTACTGTATGTGTACACTAATTCGTAAGCAGAAGCTGGAAAAACCTAATTTACGCTTTTGGCAAGAAACGCTTTTGGTGGTAATGGCTAAGTAACTTCGGGAACATAAAGTGGACTAAAATATATATATATTGTTTTCTTAATTAATCCCTTTAATTGTTTAGACACCGAGTACATTTTTGTATTACGTTTGAACAAAGTAGACAAAAACAAAACTATATAAAATAGTTGATAAATACTATTTTTAATTAAATAAATAAGTGTTATAAATTAGTCGATTGCCAGTCACAAGAGTGAAAATTATAAAAGTTATTTATTTAAAATAAATACTGATATACATTGAAATTTAATTAAATCACAACGACCTCTTGGTCCTTAGAAAAATCTATTACGCGGAAAAGAAGCGTGCCACGCGCAGAAGCTACCTCTCAAAAAAGGCTCTTCCTCTTGAGGGCGACACAATGGCCCTTAGCTTCCAGGGAAAATTCGATTAAGCTCGCCTCACGCGGCACGTCCGAGTGAGCTTTATATATCACGCGCGGGACTTTTAATGTTGGCTAGCGTAAAACGGCCTGTTACAAATGGTCCAGAAGGGTTGAAAGTCATTTAAAATTATTAATGGCTTGTAAACGACTTGAGGGGTTAAAATCACATAATTGATTGCTGAATCATTGACCCGTGCTGGCTGCTAGCTTAAAGCGCGTGGCTGCGGAAGATTATCGATTAGACTAGTTACGGAAATAGTGCTTAACGCCCCGAGCTATTTTTCGTTTTTGATATATATTTTCGTAAGTTTTGGAGAATATTGAACTTACAATAACATTTTTCGCCGTGGTATCCGCAGTAAGGTTCATCGATTGGAGGTTTACCGTTCACCCATGGAATGTTGCGTAGTATGTGTATTTTCTGAAAAGTAATATCAATAAATTTCAAAAAATAAAACTTTATGAATAACGTTTTACTATTTTTCAATATAAAGCTTAAATTTTATTTAAACTTTAAACTTTATATCGAAAAATACAATGGAATAAAATCAGAAAACTTTAATATTTATATGTTATTTGTAATGTCGTGCTCGTATATTTACCGGTAAGTTTGTGTCGCTTTCTTTGCCGATAAATCGAGCTATAGGGTAGAGCCCGTATCCTTTCGGCGCTTGTTCGTCAAGTGCTATCAAAGTGTAATTACCCTCAGGATCGCCATTCTCATCCATATACACCATATACCTGCATGACACGTAAAAGGTCAAATTTAAATTTTAGTAGTAAAAATTAAAAAAAAACGGAATACAATAAGGTATTTTTGACCTAAATGTATCACGTTATACTACAATGTTTGAATACGAAAGAACAGATATCGTCTATTTATGAACAAGTAGTACGAGTCCGATATGATAAGACACAGTACATTTATTTCATATCTCTCAAAGAATTTGCATTATTTTGACCCATAAAATATTCAAACGCTTAGAAAAAACAATTTATAAACAATTTTCTGTTTATTGCACGAAAGATTCAAATCTAACATAAACAAAATTATTGATTTTCTCTATATGAAGTGAGGAACGTATACAGCGTTTCTCATAAATGCCAGTAATTAATGTTGTTGAAATCTGGTACAAGTTCAATTTTGCCCGGTTGACTGTACAAATTAATTTCCAAGTTAAACAATCATGCTTGCTCGTAAACTAATAGGTTACATTCAATCCTAAACTGACTCGATACGTAGTAATAAATGGACATGTAATTAATAGTAGCAATATTATTTGTTTAAATAACATTATTTTGAATTAAAATTTAACGAAAAAACTGCTACAATAATGTAAGACTGTATTAAGAACGGTAGATACGAGGCGTTGAAAAAAAGGTAAAAGCGTAAATAAAGTGTAAATTAAATATGAAGAGAAAATACCTTACCCCATGGCGCTGCGATAGTGGAGGCCGTAAAGCGAGGAAATAATCTCTTTACCGTTTCGTGGATTCCGGCCTTCGTCGAGCGCCTTGATAAGGCTCTGGGCGTAAAGGTGAATCGCGTCGTAAAGGTACGCGGTTTCCGGCACAACCTGCCTTGTGGCAAAACAGAAATGACAATTCCAGTAGGTGAGTCAAGTTCGAGAGCGATTATTCGTCGTACGTGAGACTTTATTGTTTTAATATTGCTTCGACAATGTTTTTTATCAACGATGTGGTGTATAAAACGACTTTTATGTTCAAAATAGTCACCTGAATGTGGCCTTCTTCCTTAAATTTTTCCAAAGGATTTTTAAAACTGAAAGGTGGCCTCTGCCTGTACTCGTTGATCTTATTCGTGAAATTCAAGTATCCAATCGGCGCTGAGGCGATAATACTGAAGTAGCTTTGGAGGATTTGCAGAGATCGCGAATTCGCGTATTTCTTTAATAGTCCACGGATGTACACGTCTGGTTCTCGATCGATGTACGTTTCCGTGTGTACACCGACAACCCAATATTCGCCTGAAATGTAACAAAAATTTCATGTCAAACGACCTGTTTTGAAGAAAAGGAAATTTTGTTTAAAATTACCTGTTCTCAAAAGATCCATCTTGTCCAAAGCCATTAATAAACCAATGTGCTCCTCCACGTTGCCCAGGATGACATATACTGAAACATTGCACACGTCTCGCATTACAGGTCCGATCAGAAAAAGAAAACATCGATTCCGTTGTAAACCTTATAATTAACCCCTCGTCTCCGATGCAAACAAACACGAAATTCGCTCGGGAAAAGAGCGGATTATCTGGGTAAAGTCATTCGTCCAAAGCTGAACAGTCGAAACAAGCGACGCGAGACAGCCGTAAATCCCCGCTTTTTCGTATTTTTAGCGAGTCGCCGATGCGAAAAAAAGTGTCGTCGTCGTGCTCCCGACCCCCTAAAAATAGATTCTCCGCGACGCAACCTCCACGCATGACAACACGCTTGACGTGTCTTGCTTATGCAATTGCCACGAGAGCTTTGACTGGTTTTTACGCGGCTAACCCTTTACAATAGTAAATTTTGCTTATCTTAAAACGATCAAGTTCTAACACGTAATACCAGCTGTGATTATTAGGCGTAGTGGTTTCCACGATTATGCACTTACTTCGAGTGTCGGCGTACGTATCGGCGACGAGCTTGTGGAATGGGTTGTTGAGATGCTCGACCACCCGGTAGGACTCCTCCCAACAGCTGACAGTGTTGGCTCTTATGCCAGCGGCGCGAAACGAAGCGAGGATCGTCCGTGCCACCGTCGGCATCTCCTGATTATCGAAGCGTGACGCGTTCATGTACATGAACGAGACCTGCGCCCAAGAGAGACAGAGAGAATTTAATCAACGCCGTTCGATCAGAGTTTCGCTTGCTATCTCGGCTGTACGAGGAATGATTAATTAACGCGAAAATAAAATATTCAGCTGTTTACTTTCTTTTTACGACTCTTTTTTCTTTTTTTCGATAGTTATCGATAAATTTAACAGTGTCGTATAGCAGAATCGCGGATGGCACGTAAACCCTTGGAGCTTAGTCGCGTAAAACGATGGAAGCTTTCTCGTTTCGTCTTACTGCTGGCAAGGTGCACACCGCTAGAGAATATGGCTCGATGGAAATTTTAGGGGAGACGGAATTACCGTTGAGCTCCCAACTTCCCGGACAGCATGCGAGCGGTCTTGGAGATGAGGCTAGAGAAGTTTCTACTTCTATGTTTATACCTTCCGAACGTGTAAATTGCGGGATTTTTTATTATTTTTGTTTTTGGTCTGGCTTTGTTGGAAGAAAGGTTATTTTAGTAAGGAGTTATTTATTTATGCGGAGAGATGTTGATCCGATAATAAATAAAATATCAATTTCGATGTAGATTTATGGAGAGTAATACTAATTAATACCTTTTTTTACAAGAAGAAAAAAACATGTATAGTTTATGTGTTGTTGGTAATAAATCATTCGTCATCGCGCTCGAGTTAAACTTTGTGAAATTCATTAAAACTTTTTGATTCATATGATAAGGGGCGGGAGAGTTAAGACGAAGCTCGAGAGAGAGCCAAGCTCTTTTCTTACGCTCGAGTGTCTCTTTTTCCGTGGCAGGCTAACTCTTTGAAAAAAAGTCACGGGCCCGAATACCGTATGTTGTGCCGTGAGAATGGAGCGATAAATTTAGCCCTCCCTTTTGGCTTACCTTTGTCCAATTGAAAGCCTTCAATACGGCGACTACGGACTTGGAGATTTGTGTGTCCGGGGGCCGTGTGCGGGCGAACGTTGGAAATTCCTTCTTGTTCGACGTTTCGCGATTCGTGCAGTACTGAAACAGAATTCATTGCTTTCCTTTCGTAAAACGGAATCGACAACTTTTTCTCCTTCTTCGGCTTTTTTTTCTTTCTCTTGAGCTTCTTTGACATTCCGAAAAGCTTTATCGCTGGAGCGATCTTAAAAAAATATGACTCAATTTCAAGATAAGCTTTTTTATTCTATTAAAAAGCTCAAGTTTAATTAAATGCAAAGTTAAATCGTATTAACCGAAAATCTTTTCGCTCTCGATATAGTCAACAATCATCTACGCTGGTTATACTCAAGGCAAATCCCTACAGAGAAATGACGCTAATAAGTAATTTCTTGAATGGTACTGGCCTCGCGAGACCTTTTCTTAGATTTTAATCTAGCACTGTGTAAACGTGAGCTTTTGCATTTATACGACGCATCATTAAATCGTAAAACTTTTACAATTGTCGGGATTTTCGACGTATAACTTTACACATTTAGAAAAAAACTAAACATTTCCATTTCAAATTATTAAATATTGAAATTAATTACATATTTCCCCAGTAAGGTAATATATTAAATATTCTCTTAATTACTCCTCGAGTGTCGCATATTAAACCGACAACCCGAATTGCTTTCTCAAGTAGAAAAGGTACAAGAGACAGTCCGAAGGAAATATCACGCGGCAGTAGTCGTCGGGGGAAAATTGAAGGTTCGAGGATGCCTGGCATTCCGATGCACTGCGAGGCGACAATGAAAAAAATGCCAGGCCCGAGTAAATTTAACACATCGACCCGTTGCTCTGAATCAATCTTTCAGGATATCGCAATGCGTACCACGACGGTTTCGGACGTACTACCGCCCCCTCATGTGTGTCTCTTAATCAGATCGTCGCGTAACGCATACGTTATCCGCTCGTCCGAATTTCTCGGCGCGATTGGTGTCCGGCGTAAATCAGATAGGCTTCTCTGGAAACGCAGCGTTTGGTGACTCACGTAGGATATCATCGGCAGGTTGAAAGCCGCAGCCATGCGTCCCTCGTGCACGCAAGTCTCCTGGGGTCCGATGTAGGCGGTAACGTTGCGCGTCCAGAGGTCAGCCGTCATCAGGATACTGCGCTCCTCGTCCCCGTACGTCTCCGCTATGACAAAGTCCAGCTGATGGCCGCGTCTGCCCAGCTCGCCCGCGTTCACCTGTTGATGAGAAATGAGCTTTGCTTTTGCGTAGGCGAGATAGACTGATATCCCTTGGGGGGGATAAGGGTTTGCCGAGCTGATAATCGGGGAGGGATTGGACGGATAGGAGTCTCTCGGGGCAATTGGATGCTTCTGTATACGAGCCGGCTAGATTACGTGACGATTTTGGATGTTGTTGCTCGGGGATTGCCGGGCTAATGGGCGAATGTGGGCTCGAGTCTTGGCTCGAGGTTTATGGGATTGCTCATGCGAAGTCTACCGACAGTTTACGAGGGTCGGAGGAATTGGCTTTATGGTAGGGTTATTGTTAAGCGCTCTGCGTTTGCTTTTACGACAAATCCTCTGGCTTACCACTACCATCTCCCTCTATCTAAGGTTTTCTATGTCTATCAATTTGATTCTCTGTTATATTTGTCTCCCACTCTGCTGTTTTGTTTTTAATTTCGAGTAATAGAAAAAAATGCGACTGACCTCATCGATGGCAAGTGTAATAGCACCGGATATCTGGAGTCCGGGCCGCGAGTACTCCCAGTCGCCTGGCCGTCTCTTCGATCCAGTTATGTAGCCGAGGGTAAAGCGCTCGGCCCTAGCAGCGCCGTCCAGCAGCGCGTGCATTAGCAGGGTCGTCACGAGGAGGCAGGCGCGCTCCGAGCAAGCCACTGGCATCACTGTGACTCTTTCCCCGCTCGCACGTTTACCACCCGTTGCTATTGCCTCCTTAGCCTCGCCGTCTTCCCTCTTTCTCTGAAAGGTTTTTCGATAGCGAGCTTTGTAGAAATTAATTATTTTTATGATATGTATACGTGCAAACTCAAGTTGTTGTCAAATTTTTTAGTATATTTTCAAAGCACAACGTTTATTTATACTTGGACGGAGTTGAATAAATTTACCAAATTATTTTAAATTCTAAATGCTATTCTCGTATTTCAGCCAAAGAGCAGAAAATCAGTCGAGCTCGAAAAATAGAATAGCCCGCGACCTCGGCGAATGTATATTTTTTCCTCGTCTAGCGGTGTCTATAAGTCAAAGAAAAACAGGAAAATTTTCTGGGAAACAGCTGATTTAGCGGTACACGCCTGTACGCGGCTCTGTTCGATCAGCGTCTCTTGAACGTTCTCTGATCTGAGCCGACGCAGTTGCACTGCAAATATATACTCAAGCTCAGAGCTCCAATCCCATCGATTTGCCGTTAGGGACGTTGCGAAAATTACGCGTACTCGCGCTCGTTACCGGGTAATCTCGATTTTAATAATAAGCGAACGGAGCAGCCACGGGTAGATGACTAGCTTTATTATTTCAGTAAAGAAAGGAAATTTACCTAAAGCTCATATACCTTTGTTTATTCACCCAACAGTGTATAGAACAGGCATGCAGTGACGTCAAAAAACGTTTCAACTTATATAACTCGGATCAATCCAATCAATTACAACATTAAAACTGCCGGTATATATACGAGAGGAGTAAGCAGAAAACGTTATCTCCGAAACGTTCAATCTCATCCCCGACGTTTCTTCCTTCGAGGTCCGTACAAAAACGCAATCCACTTAGGGGTACAGGGCCGAGGAGGGGCTACGGGACGGGCGCGTTCGGCCGAGCGTAAAAATCGCGACAGCCCGCGTATTTCTCTCGGTATAAGCGATAAGTTAAGTAAACGAGCTGCCAATATTTTTGCCGGCCGCTTTTATCGCGTTTCAAGCAACTTGTCGCGCTTCCGCCGCAGCACGCTCTTTCTCTCTCCGACGTGTTTATGCGTCTCTCTCTCTCTCTCTCTCTCTCTCTCTCTCTCTCTCTCTCTCTCTCTCTCTCTCTCTTGCCCTCGGCCCGACTCTCAAACGTAACTCTCCTGCGCGACCCCGTTATTTGCCCCCTCCTCCCCTCGCTCCTTACACGTTCTCCGGTGAATGCCTTGAAGAGGAAAATACGTGCAGCCCTTTCCGCCGTGCGGGTTAAGCTTGCTTTAAAAAATTCACGCTATTCGCGCGGTGAATTTAGCGACGAGAGAGTATAACCCCGTTGGTTATTTGGCTAAACGTTTTTTTTTCTTCTTCCGTTGCATAATGCAAATGTTTACGTTGCATTTGCCGTTATTATTCCCTAGCGGAATACATTATTTGTGCACGCATAAATCACCCGCATTTTTCCCCTCGCGCAAAAAATAAATCAAGCGCAGACGCGAAAGAAACAAAATAAAAGATTAATAAAAAGCACGTTTTGTTTTGGGAAGGAACAAAAAAAAAAAAGAAAACACGTTGCCTTCCAAATGACATGTCTCACTCTCCTCCCCGCTCCTAAAAAAAGCAGAGCCAATTTTTTTCCCATTTACTCGGAGCAAACAAAATTTATTATCCGGCATAATGACGAGCTTACATGATTTAGGCCTTAGCCCTAAACAGCGTCGAGCAATTCAATAAACCCCCCGAGTAAAAGGCAAATAGCCACAGGGCTAAAGGAGAGAGCTGTGCACGTGTTGCAAGGTACGTGTATAGAGGTAAGCAGTCCTTTCGGTCGGGATTTACCAAAGCGAAGTGCCGCCGCGCGCGAAGTAGCGCAGCAGCAAGCTTAATGGAAAGCGCGGGTAGCTAACGGCATGGGGTGAAAATAAATACCATCGATCTTCCCTCCCTCGTCCCCGGCCGCCCCCTCAGCCGCAGTCCTCGATAACTACCCGCCATTCTAGCGACGACTCACTCTCGGTCTCGCTTCCATCCCTTTCTTCGTATTTTTTGTTTCTCCAACTACAGTCGCTTACCACTTAATTTCCCTTTTCTTTCACGCCGTTATTCTGGTATGATAAAAAATAAGAGAAAAAAATATAAAATAAAATGACGATGAGAAACGTTCTCCGGTTACGTTCTTAAATCCCGCAGGCGGGAAAGCGCGCGGCGTTGAAGCAAAGTATATAAACGAGAACCGTGGGCGCCCAACCATATTAGCCGGAATAACGCGTTAATCAAAAGACCGGCAATTGCAGCTGCTACGCCGATAAATAATATATTCAAGCGAAATGAGCCTCGTGAATGCTAATATTTCACCTTCTACCCCCTGTTTCTCTCTCTTTCTCGCTTTCGTAATACACGGACTCTGTTCTCGCGCCGGAGATAATGTTTTGTTACTTTTGCTCCGCAGCGGTCCTTTTAAAAAAATTATACGCCGCGGAACGTGTAATTTTCTTGTAAACAAGCCCACCCGATAAAACGTGACAGTTGAGGTTGCTCTCGGGTGCGTTACTTTTTTTAAATAAAAAGACGTGAAAGCACGCGCGCCTTTTTTCTCCTGTTATACCCTTACACATTTATCTCGGCCGAACAATTCCCTTGGAATTTGACGCTCGAGAGATCCGGCAATGTTACCAGTTTGACGTTAAAGCCGTACTATGCGCGGCAAAAAGGGGCTGCGCTCGCTGTTCCTTCAAAAAGTTCATCCGACTAAAAGGTCGAGCTTTTTTACGCGTATCGCTCATTGTGCGCGCCGCAAGAGTGAGACGCGCGCGTATTGTGCAAAAGCGTAGCAGCGCAGCTTCCAAGGTTTTTTTCGCTTGGCTCGCCGGCGACGTATACGGTGGGGGGGGGGGGATAGCACATGTAGCCGCAGCGAAAATCCGAGTGAATCACACGCGCTGATCTTTGTCCTCCTTTCTCTCGTAATTACTTTGTCTCTCTTTTTTTCTCTGCTCTTCCATGTTACGCTAGTACGCGCTGGCTTAGACACGTGGGATGTATGACATGCTTGTAAATATTTTCACTAGGCGCACGTATAGCGAGGGCCGATTGGTTTCGATGATATGACGTAATTGGCTTGTACGTGATGACTAGTCAGTTAGATGGGATACCGGCTAATATTCGGATTGTTTACCGTATATGGTCTAATTTACTTTGTAAACGAGGACGTTTGCGATAATGATCAGGGATGATTTTTGTTAATAAGCCTTCCGCTTGAAATATTACCGAGATCGTTATTTTTCATTGCTCGAGAAGTGACTCGCGTCTTATTTATATTTTTCCATAAATTTTTATGCATAGCAAATTGTTTCGTATGCATGCGTGCACGCATAGTAAAATTTAAATTACTACCTTGTGCCTGTTAAAAATATTTCAAAGGACTTTTCTTTTTACTGTTACAGTGAACTATTATGCACATGAGTATCATAATATCAAATAAAATTTTTAAAAATACACTTCATGAAATCAAAATCCTATCTATGTAGTTTATTATCATCGCCAACAATCCACATAAATATAAAGAAGAATAAATCGGCTGAGCAAAGTAAAACCAAGCAATACATCTTTCCCCAAAATTCCATCATCAAAAAGCCATTGCCCCTAAAGCGACACTCCTCCTCTTCGAGACGTCTAAATAAACCATCAAGCCTAGTCAATCATTCCGTCCCAAGCACATCTCGGCATAGACAGCAGATCCTTCATGCACTTCCCTCGGCGTCAAGCTCTATTTTCCTCCGTCCCCTCGTACGGCCTCAAAGAAAAGCGTCGCTCGACGACCAACAGCCATACAGCTTGTCCGTACGACAAAAAAAATACTTTAGTCCAAGGAGGCCGTGTATTGCAAATTCTCGCGCGTCCACGGAATACGGTAGTAGGTAAGCGCGCGAGCAACGTACGACAATCGAATTAATGGAGGAGCCGCGCGAACGTAACGGATTAATCGTCCGGTCGAGCAGTTGCCGCTGCTATTTAGTCTATCTCCTTCTAAAGCAGCCGAATTCGTTTTTTTTTATTAGCGCCCGTTGTAAGAGATTCCGATGTCTATCTTGCCTTCGGACGAATTAAATCGAGATAGCAGCAGAGGAACGTTATTGCCTTACATTATTCGTTCGCGTGACAATTACCAGGCGGCTCGATGACCCGCTGATAATCCAAAATTGTTTCCGTATTCCTATTTCTCCCTCTCTCCCTCCCTGTTGATGTCGTTCTCAATTTTTTACTTTCAATTCGCTTGCGATCCCCTACTACGCTCACCAAATAGAATATCAATTCTCGTGGAACGTATACACACTTTTCGGTAAGCCAAAACAGTTGTCCGACAGGCATAAATATCACGAGTTTCCATCCGTCACCGACGGTCTCCCCCTCTTCTCTTTTCGCCAAGCGACTAATAAATTTTCCAAATAACGCCTGCCGCCCCACTCCTCTCCACAGCCTGGAATCTCGAATCTCGGTGGCCGTTATTCTTTCCGACGAAACTGGAGGTAGAGAGGAGGATCGAAATAAAGGCAAAAATAATGCGTCGGCGGGACACGTACGCAGCAGCAGCAGCGGCAGAGAGCAAGAGAAAGGGGGAGAAAAAAAACCGACGATTTTCGTTGGGCGTAAATCGTTTGCGGTGCCGTCGTCGGCAGCGCATGCGTGACGCGCCGCCGCCACGCGGGGCGGACAAACGATCGCCAAGACAAGGGAGCTAAAAGAAAGATATTTCATGCCTCTTACGACTTTCTCTCTTTCTGTCTATCTCTCTTATTTTTCCTTCTGTCTTTGCGACTTTTTGCTCGCATTTACATTCATTGCGAAAGCAGAGAGGTCTGCCGATGGCGTGGCTTTTGACATAACGGCGCGTGCCTCGCCTCTCTGGAGCGTGTGTGTATAAATATATCGGCATGCCTCTCGTGTGCACGCTTTGCCGTAATTTCGCCGCTCGATTAAAATTAAAAAAAAAACCGACCACGCTCGCCTCTCCTCCTCACCCATGGCAAATTTCGTTGGCTTTGGTGAATATTTGAGTTTGTTTACGAAAAAGGAAAATCGTTTAAAATTTTTTTTTTAATAATTTTGATTTCAACGTTTCGTCATGTGCGCACGTGTGTGTACCTGCGATATCTCGTTTGCCAGGGGTATAACTGGTTTTTCATATACCGAGCATACTTTAATATACGATTACAGCGGTTTAATGGTTTTTACTGATTGTCTTATAGGTCGCTTATTTCCGAGTACGTTTTACTTTAACGCAATTGCGCAACATCACATTTTACACGTACGTAAATACACTATTTATCGTATACCGTTTGGAGTAAATATAAATTAAACTCGCCCCTGCTATGCAAACAACAACAAATTACTTTTTGTTTCATCATCAGCAAGAAATATACACTCAAGTACACCACCTCAATCCATCCGTTAATCAAATCTCCAAAAAAAAAGGTCGGTCTGATCCAATAACGTTAGACAGAGTTCGTGAGTTTTTACAACCTATCCTCCCGGGCCGCGTCGACAGTCATTCGCTTGCGCAACGGTTTCACGCTGATTGAGATCCAGATCTGGTTCGACGCGACGAGCCCGAGCGCGAGAGACAGCCTGACGCCGGTCGCGAGCGAAGCTGTGCGCCTCTCCGACGTCGTACATAAAGCGAATCTCGATCGCAAGTTCGCCCGAGGCGTCGTCGCTTTGCCGCCGCTCAATCTCCAATCACGATCGCTCCCAAGGTCTTACGGTTTTTTCTTTCATATATCGGCGTCAATTATCGCCTACGGATTCATACGATCTATCGATATTTGTTGGTCGGAGATCGTTGGAACGTTGCTCGCCTAATGTCCGAAATTCCAGCCTGAATCGTATCGGCAAGCGTCATTCGTCAGTGTACGATGGTACACAATGGTCGTTCGATCAAGTAGAAAAGGTCGGGATCCATCCAGACGCATCGGGCATACAGTCGTTTCGCGGAACATTAAGCCCGCTTGTCCTCGCGGGCTTTCGGCCCTGGCGTGTGATTGGGGAAAAGCATCCCTACGATCGAACCCCGTGGACGGAAGGCTCGGGCAGGCCGTTAAGCGACGCAAGATTAAGCTCGAGTTTCGTCCGCTGGATCTTCTCTAGGGCTGAATAACGTATGCCGGCTGAACGAATTCGCATTACTCTTGTGATCGATAAGCGTCGGTCGAATGGCTCGTCGAATATGGATGTTTTCGCATTATTCTGTGCGTTTATTATTAGGCTTGGAAAAGTTTGGATAACGTGCTTGGTGAAAAATGGACGAATACGAGTGGGGACATCTATTTTCTTTCGAGCGATTAGAATCGTCAAGATTTCATTTCCGGTGTAATACAACAATTTTTTCTTAAATTTTCTATTTCGAAATAAGCTAACTTGATATAAATTACGTATATGAAGTTTAATAATTTTTCATGTATTTTTACTCTGTTGCAGAATTGAGCTTTCCAGCGTAGCAGCGTCATCTTATAAAAAGTAAGTCCTCTGCAATTTTAATTAAATAACCTAACGAAACCATCACGTTTGTCGCTACTAGTTAAATGGCGTTTATTTTTTTCCGGAACTTGTAAGGCAGGCCTGTGACAGTCGCGTAAATAAGTCAAATTATCGTAACCAAGTAGCAGTCAGTCTTCGCGTCCAAATGTGCTTGACGAGCTAATTTGGTCTTGCGAGGCAACTTTTAATGACCGCCCGACAACTTTGGTTTTCGTCCGAATTATTCTCTCCTTAGAGCTGATCGTTCAACGTAATTTTGTAAAGTAGCTATGGTAAAGTGTAAACGGGTATACGATTATTTAAAAAGTCAAGATAAATTATTTGAAAAATTATTATCGCGGTAAACTGTAGGAGTTTATTTGCTGTGAAATGCATTTAAAACTCGACGTCTTAAGGTTCGCTTAGAAAATTCGTATGCAAATCAATTACTATCGCGACGTTTTATAGCAAATATCTATACATAATTAATTTATTAAAATTCCCTAGTAAATACTCATTATCAAAACTTGTTATCTCTCCTGGGTTATTGAAAAATCAACGCTTACTTCTCCATTAAAACCGTTACGATGTTTTCGGTGGAGAAACGCAGCATCGCGATTTGAATGGAAAACGAAACGAGCGCATAAACGCGCGATTATGGTAATACCCGCTTACAGTGCCATTCTCATAATCGATAATTTATGAAAAAGCATACATCTCCAGGACGCTTAGTGCAGATAAATAGCAAAGAATGCGCTTCTCGTGTACGAGTGGCGCTTCATTTAAAATTGTTTCAAGCCATAAATACATCTCCGCGTACCAACAACGACAACCATCGCCCTCTTCAGCTGCATAATACATAAGCTGAGAAAATCACAAATAAACATAAATTTAGCAATAAAAACAAGAAAACGCCAAGAGAAAAAGAGACAGATAGATTGCGCACTTATTGCGAGGAGAGTAGGCAAGGGCGTGAGAGGCGAGGTATGGGACAATTGTATAAAAAAAAAGGTACAATTGCCGCTGATTGATGCCGGGATGTTTCATCGCTCCAAGTGGAGCAAGCCGAGCAGGTGACGCATAAACATTCGAGTTTATTGCGCTCGTTAAAGCGGAGAGTGATTATCAAGCGCTTCGTTGTTTAGCGGCCCCCGGCAGCAGCAGCCTCGCATTTCATTCTCGAGAGAGAAAGAGAGCGACGCCAAGTTCGTTTCTCTAATAATCCACCACGAGGTGTCTTTAACAATTAAGCCCAGACGGCTTTCCCTCTCCTTCGTCCAAAGGCTATAAGACAGGCTCACACTTCTCGAGCGAGGAGGATAGAGAGCGTGTATAGGTCGGCTGGGCGGATAATTTATCGCGCGCGCCAGCGTTGCGATAGTGCCCGGCATCAGACGTCCAGCTTGAATCCATCCCATACACGCGACGCGCACTCATTGCCGATGCCAGCCACGAAGCTGTCGTTTATATCAGCGCCGACCACGTCGTTGTTGTCGTCCGCTACGAAAGTTTCCTCGTTCGCGGCAACGAGAGCCACGCTCGCCTTTTTTTCCCCTCTGCCCCTCCTCCACATCTACACGCGGCTTACGTTCCCCGACGATGCGCCTTTCTCTCTACCCTCTTGTGTAGATCCCCTTATACTCTCGAAATGCTTTTTACCTCGAGTGCTCCTCTCCTCGTGTAATTTACTTGCTTATGGATGCTCTTAAGATTTCGGGGATCGACCCTTCCCGGCTTTTTCTTATTTTTCAGCTTTTAATACCATCACTAAAGCTATATAGCGGCTGTATTGAATGGAAAAGCAACGAGACTGGGTAGTTTGATAGAATTTTTTGGCGCGCTAGAGCGAGAGCGACAAATAAAAATGTGCGAGAGAGATCTCGCTTTTTATATTAACGACCAACTCTCGTCGTCTTAACTTCAGTTAGAGAGAGGGGGGCTTTCAAGCTGGGAAAAAGTTTTCCTTCCTCCGCCGCCTTCTCTCGTGGCCATCTCTTCTGCTTTCTGGTATTTTTCTTCGCAGCCCGCCCCTCGGTATAGCCCCCCGATAATTCCTGGTCATGCGAGCCCGCTTCAATGAACGTGAAATTTCAACTCCGCTTACTTCCGCTTCCACTAGCGAAGAATTTCTCGTGTACAGGGTAGAATCGCCGGCTATGCGTAAGTGTTAAATTCATGGCTGCGAGAATCGAGGGTAACGAGGCTCGCCGATGGAAAATAATCGCCAAGCAAAAGCCCTACTACTACTGCGAGATAATCGATTCGTCCCCTATTGTATAAAAGGGATTGTTTATTGTGAATTTCGTTTAGATCTAATCTCTTATCAGGTATTTTACTTTTAAATAAGTAAAATAATGTTCTGTTTCCAACAAATATTGCCAATTGATCGATTGTAAGTGTTTGACATACGGACTAATTGACGTAATTTAAACAAAAAAAGAGCGACGGATATATCTAAATAAATTCAATCGACTTTTTCGCGCGCCCGGTTCCCAAGTAACTCGGCTAATTTTCATTGCTTAAACGATATGGTTGAAAACCTGTTCTGTTTTTAACCTGCTTAGCAATGTATCAAAATGCAAATGATCTCCGTGTAAAAGGAACAATCGCGTTAAGATAAAGCCGTCACGTACGGATAATACGGCCTGCAACTTTAAACTTCATTCGTCTAGCTTTCTACAATTTAGAAGCTAATTTGCTCTCTTTTGAATGTGTTCAAAGAAATTGGTTTTTTTTCTTAGTTAATTTTTGAAATAGTTCTCGAGTGGTTAATTTTTTATTGCAACATGTGGCAACGTTTAATATCCGTAATTTTAATGATTAAGAAACTAAAGTGAAATTTAAAAAGATAAACCAAAATTTCAAGCTAGTTAAAGTGTAACATGTTGGCTTTTATTGAGCGGTCTTCATTATGCGACAAACTATTATTCCGGTAGGAAAGTCGTGTGCCAGCGTATAATACCGCCACTTTTTACCGGCTCTTGAATTTCTTCAGTCAAAGCCAGATCGTAGGACGGTTTTCTTTTTTCTCTCGTTTTTTTTTGCCGGGGCACTTAAGATAATTTAATAGTTCGCGAAGTCCACAAATTTTCGGCGAAGAATGATGAAAATTCTCTCGCGGCTATACTGCTTACGACGTATCAAGTTACTTTTTACGACATAAAAAGCAAAACAGAAATTAATTTTTATGACAAACGACTGCCTCGATCTAAATGCATTAATAAATCATTGAAATACCAACGCGGCATAGGAGCAGGCTAAACACGAGTGAGCAAACAAATCTCGTGTCCTTTAAAATATTTTCAAATTAAAATTATCTACTCCGCCATACTCAACTCGAAAATTTTGCAGCCCAAGTGATCTGAAGAAGCAGTCACGACCTACAACGCTTACGAGCTTTTACACGGCTCATTACATCCGCGCGACGAATCTTCAACGATCGCAATAGCATCAGAAGTGGTAGAAAAGCCGTGGTTTTATAATCGAGCGAAGAAAATCGTCGGAGCGCAAGCGCATAATTCATAAGAGAGGAGAGGACGTCGAGTACGAGGGAGAGCTTGGCTCCCAGGACTTTTTACGCTTATGGAAAGATTTATGGGTGGGAAGGAGGTTTCGCGCTCGCGCCTCCCCGATAACCCGCAACGCGGGCGGTGCGCAAGCGTAATTGCAAAAATAGCCGCTATTGCAAGCGGACAGAGAGAGAAGACGAATAGTCCGCGGCCGATTAGTCGCGCGGGAATGCGCGCGCGAGAGAGCGCATTCCCCGCAGCTGGATTCCCTCGGGTGTTTTATGGCCGAACGGCCTGCTGCTGCTGCTTATACACATATACGTGCTCGCATGCGTGCGTTAGGCTAGATGGGTGTGTGTTTTTTTTTGTGGAGATCTACGAGAGAAGTCGATTAGAGGCGCCTCTGGTGTGCCGCTTTTTTTTTCTTCACTCTCGCTGTGGGCTCTCTCTTTCTGATAAACCGATGCGTTTCGTAATTCGGGCGTTCAGTAAGCGCGCAATGCTCGTTCTGGCGAGTGTTTTGTAACGATAGGTGTAAGAACAACAAAATTGAGTTGACTCGTGGGTCCAAGTAGGGGATGAGGTTGATTTTAAACTAGCTTATCAACTATTGAATTATAAAAGAAGAATGAAAGACAAACTTTGAAAAATCAGCGATATTTTAAGAATAAACACTTACCTCCCGTCAGGCCCTTGATAAAGCCGGACCCCTCAAGCGCGGTCGAGATAAGGCACCGGAGAGCTGCAGCTATCCTTCGCGATTCGCATGTGCAATTGCAGAGTGTGTATGGGAAAGAGAAAAACGAGGTAGGCACGTATAGCTTGAGACGGAGGAGGCCGGCGTGCGTATCCAGAGACGTGCGGCTAACGGAGTCAGCGGTCGCGGAGGCGCGCGCGGGCCGACTGGGCTCTCTCTCTTTCAGTCGCCGGCGCGTAGCAGCCGACGAGGAGACGCGAGCGACGAGAGCCCACCGCGCGCACGCCGACTTACGCCGTTCTTTCGTCCCTCTTGCTCGTGCGCCGTTCTCCTCCTCCTCCCCCACCCCACCCCCTTTCTTTTGGCTGTCCCACAGGCTTTTTGAGTCTCCCGCTTTCGGCGCCGGCTCTCCCTCTCTCTCTCTCTCTCTCCCGCGCTAAAGCGCATGAGCGGGCATATGCTTGCCCCTGCATGGTATTTCTTTTGATTTGTTGGAATTTTGGAGAAGGTGGGATTTTCTGGTAAGATTGTGGGGGTTATTTGCTTTTCTATGCAAGAATTTTGTGATTTCAATTGAGAGCATGATTTGTTATCAGGATTGTAGGGTTGTCAAATCATTACAATGATATACCTAGCAATTATTTAATAAATTTGAAGTAATGATAATGTACAAAAAGTATCGGTTTGTCAATGGTTTAAGTGGAAAAACCAAGTGAAACGTTCAATTATTCTCCCTACGTTTAACATTATTAATTTAGAGATGCGATTCAGAGATCGAGCGAGATCGAGATTTCGCGCGTCTATATGCGTAAGCCACTTATATCACTTTCTAAATTACGATTACGTCGCGGTAAGAGCGAACAGGATTTGGTGAGCGAGAATTCCTTTTTTTTCGGATTGCGCACACATTCACGTGCTTTCTGAATTGAAATTAGAGTATCGTGACAAATCAAATTTTCATACATACTAGACGTTTCGAGACAACGCAAAATCACATGTATCAGATTAATAACGAGAGTTAAAAAGTTATGTTGAATTACATTTTTTTGACGTATTTGTTGGATCTTTTACTTAGATGAATAACTTGTTAAAAAAAAAAACAGATAAATAATCCGACTAAGCCATTTTGAACTATATTTCATTCAACTTCGCAAACTAAATAATTTAAAGTCTTTATCCTAATTCTGAATATAATTCTTTCGATACAAAAAAATACATAAATGAATGTTATTAAATTTTCCGGGGAATAACAGTAATCTCAAATCTACGATTGTAACGCGCAGTTTAATTTGATTTACCTCTTCGTTACCCCACTCCGAATATCAGCATTAATGGTGTGCCATTAAGCTCCGATGTTTAAACGCAATGCCATTATTATCATCAGCAACATAAAACTGCGATAAAAGACAATCGTCTGTAGCTAAAGCACTGTAATCTTCCAGGAAGAATCAGGATCAAAACCCTCAGTCAAAAGTTCAAACTCGTAACCTGAATATCCGAGTGCAATTTATTATCGAGCCGCACCTCGTCGTGTAGAGTGGAGACTAGGGCGTACACGGAGTCGAGGGTAGTCTCGTTTTTCGGTGAGCGCAATCGACGTAATTGCCAAGTCCTGATCCGACACGGCTAAGTGTTGGTTATGTGCCAATAAACCAGGGAACTCCGATGCGTTTAGGCGTTATTTTGTTGATTACAAGATTATAAAAAAAAATTATGAAAATACAATTTTGTGTTGCTACGCAATCCAGATAAAAATAATATGAATTCGAGTAATAATTATTATTCATACACTCCTCAAGTATCGATCCATCATCTTTGTGGAGGTAACCTTACCGCATAGGGTCTGTTGCAGGATGATGCACCTGTTGCGATGCACAAAAGGAGTAGAAAATTAGCAATCGCACTTGTCAGCCTTGGATTCGGTATAAGTCGGCTTGTCAGTTCCCGTAGTTTTGGATAGCTTCATCCCTATGGTAACTTTAACTCCCAAGATCAAGTGAAACATGATATTGATTATATTATCGTTAGTCTTGAATTTCCAGTTAAAAGCTAAAAATAATTTTGCTCAAGTATTTCACATTAGGTGATACACAATGGAAATTTTATTTAAATTATTCTTTGGTTGTAAGAGAATTAAACTTTATTTTATTGATAAATTTTCATAAGCAAAGCTTCTCTACGGCTCGCTTGTCCTACTGTAGGATTGTCTGATCAGATACTGTCGTTTTCTACTTCAAATCTGTATCGCTTGTTATCACTGGATCGACTGCCAGCAATATTTTATTTTGATTTGTGAAAAAGTGTAGAAAATCCAATTCTAGAATAATTTATTTTAATTTTTTTTGTAAACATTTCTATAGTACTATATAATGATAAAAAAAATTAAATAAAATATTGCTTGCAGCGCCATCGATAATTTCAACAAAAGTTAGAATACACACGAAATTGAGTAGTGGATACGATGAGCGACCGAGCACACCATCGACTTTTTCTCTTTCTGACAAAGCGCAAAAGTGTTTAAAGGATAGCGCAAAGATGGCGCCAGCAGTGTCGTTCACTTGCGACTGTTCAAAGCGAAAGGCGGGCACAGCTTAAAGTACACGTACGTGGACAGCATAAGTTAACCACTGTTTGAATCACTTGTAATACCATAAATAATTGTCTGCAATTTGATATAAAAGATTTAAAAAGTCGGGAATAAATACCTAAAAAATTGACTTCCTTGAAAAAAAAGAGACGCCTCGACATTAGATTGCATGGAAACCATAAAATATACCTAATTAAAACTTTCCCATTCTCAACGACGATATTTAAATTAATTTTAAACTTTAATTAGTCTCAATACTTTGTAAGAGGTTTCTTTTCTTTATTAACATAATACACTCGAATCTCCATGAAACCTGCGTTCATTCAATACTTATCATCAAGTGGACAATCCTATTAAGTAGAGGTAAAGAAAATTAGCAAAACCTTACGGTCCCATTCCCCAGCAAGTGGGCACGTTTATCATTAGAGTCTAATTAGAGCGTTTTAATTTTCCCATAAGCGATTTTCCAGCAGGTCCAGCCAAACGGCAGGTCAACGATAAAAAGAAAGGGTATAGAAAGAGGGAGGGTCGAGGAGAAGCACCGGAATAGCGGTCCGACTTTCTCACCGCTTAATTATAATCGGCGAAGCCAGCGGTCGTGCGGAATGGATTACGCTCGAAGCTCGTTGGGTCCGTGGGCAGCGAGCGGATTAGCGCGCTTTCCGATCCCCGCAAGCTTTATATACCTAGAGCTTTCGAGCTTGCAACTTCCGATTTTCTACTCCCTTTTTCCTGCCATAGTCAAGTCCTTCCCCTTTCTCTCTGCCTTTCGGGTAATAAAGCTCGACGTTTTCCTTGCGCTGACTTCTGCTCGGAGAATCCTGGTTCTTTCGATAAAAACGCTTGGCTATAGTTAAACTTGTTATAACACGACGTTTGAAACTGCGAGCGTCTTTTGTTGTTTTTTAATTATGACGCCAGTTATAACCCCGTCAGTTTCTATTAAATTAATAAAAGCTCAGCCGACAAATGTTACTCTTTTTTTTAAGTTTGCCCTTTTTATGATTAAATATATCGGCATTGTTAACGTGTAAGTAATAAAACATGTTCTACAAAAAAGCATAAAAAAGACGTAAACTTAAAAATGCCCAAATAACCGTTTAACCGCAAGCTCATTCAGTCTCGTAAAGTAAAAAAGCGTAAAAACTTTGAGGAAAATCAATTTGTCATTATCGCCTGTTGTAAGTGCCGCTATCTTATAGCCGCAGTACCCTCGCTGCCCGAGGGCTCTCTAGATCGGAAGAGCTTAGAGTCAGGTAATAAAGCCGGCGAACGAAGTCCAAAATTTCCGCTAGTGGCCGGTGAACAGGGACGCCCTCGAGCTTGCGCTAAAAAACAATAAAAGCTGCTTTATCGAACGGAAGCGTCGCTGACGCGATATCCAAGCGCGCCAGAGCTCCTTTCTTTCTCCGCTATCTGGCGCTTCAGACCCGACTGGGGGAGGGGGATATCGGGTGTTCGCATTGCTCTCTCAGATGCTTTTCCAGGTTGAACACGCGTGCTTATTCGCCTACGATGACAGTATGAGCTTTACAAGGGTGACCTGGTAAGAGCCCCAAAGCACCTAACACTTGTAATGCGAGAAATTTTTAAGTTTTACGAATTTTTAGGGAAATTGAAAAGTTTTATGGATGATAAAAGAGTTACTGTCTTTGGTTCTCCGGGTGTATTTTCCATTCATGATAATGAAGACATACTTGATTGCGCTCCTGGAAAAGAGTTTTATAGAGACTGCTTGTTATTAATGTTTCCATACTGTGAATAAATTAAAAATCTCATTTAAATTGAAGTGTAACTATGAATCTATTAAAAGTTGAGTGTATAACAAATGAAATGATTAAATTTTAAACGTAAAGCGAAATTAACTTTTGAACGATTGGATAAATAACAGGATAAATAATGCCAATGACAATGTAACGAACTAATGGATTAATTTAATCAAGTTATTGTTCGTTAATAATTAATCAATAATTTTAATAAAAATTTATTAAAATATTCTCACAACTTTTATTGAATGAATAAAAAAATAAAAATTAAAAACAATATTTATGGATATTTCATTATTTTTGAAGATGAACTTAATTACAATTTTAAAATGAGGTCACTCACAACTTGTGACGAAGTCCTCATCAATTTAATTCGAATAATTGTAATTATTGATCTCTAATAAACTAAATTGAACAATATTTGACGGATTGAATAAACGTGAAATTAAGCTTTCATAACAATTCGATAATTTTGAAAATAATCAAAAATTCTATTATGATTCTGTGTGATAATTACGCGTTGTACTACGACCCATTAGAAAGTCAAGAAAATATTCATTATAAATTTTAATTAATCTTAATACTTGATATTAAATTCGAGTCAGCCCCCCACATTACCAGTACATCCGATAATCTATTTTCATATAAAATATTAAAATTTTGATGAGTTTACCAAATTAATCCTGAAAAAATTAAAGTATTTTTAGTACTCAATTTTGTAAAAATAACGCGAGTTTAACGAATATGAAACAAAATAAAGCTCATTCCATACATAAAAGCAAACTACGTCACATGTACCTATAATATTTCATAAAATTTCGTCTAGACAGTACTACATTAAAATCACCATTTCGTTAATAATCAAACGAAATAAAATACTGGTAACGTTTAATTAACGATTTTACAGTCGTAAATAAATCCAAGCGCTGCAATTAAGTTATCAGTGTTAGCAAGAAAGTGAGAGAGAGAGAGAGAGAGAGAGAGAGAGAGAGAGAGAGAGAGTCTGGGGGCGCTTGAATGCAAATAATCTTGACTTATCGCGCGCCTCGCTTTAATACTCGCTGCTCGCACTTCGCAGATTGCTCCGGCGTACAATTGCGCGACAACTTTGCGCCGCTGGAGAGCGCTTGCCCTTCTCAAAAATTAACGGCAAACTCCCAGCGACGCGTCGCCTGGCTCTTAAAACGGTAGCCAAGAAGCAAGTGCGCAAGAAAAAGACAGAGATAGAGAGTAGAGAAAAAAAACAAGAGGGGAAATTTCGTTGGACCGGTGGGCGAGAAGAAAATCCATTACCGGAATGCCCATTAGAGGCTGTGGAGGCTTGGCTGGGCCGCAGGGGCAAAGTGGCTTTTGCTCGTACGCCGCCGTAGAAGCAAGAGAGCCCAAGGCCCGCCTCCCTCTCTGGCGCCACGAGCTCGATCCAATAACAGCCACTCGGCCGGCCACTCGTCTGCTGCCAAGCTTATCTCTTCGGCAAAGAACAATATGCGGCTAGACGGCAAGAGCTTGAAAGAGCGGAGAAAAGTTGAGAGCTTCTAATGCGATGGGCTGCTGCTAGTGCGGTGACGGCGGCGGCCAGCTGCCGATATCCCTACATTGATGAATTAGCAATCGGCGAGCTATTGACTGTTGGCCTCGCGCGGATCAGCAAACTGCAAGATGAACTCGCGCAAAAAGTTGTTGGATAGATATATACAGTTGGCGCTGTTTGCTTAACGTCCGGTCTAAGGCCAGACGTGAGCGTATTGCGAGATTGACTTCTCGCTTAATACTCTGGATGCAGAATTTATGGATGTAAGGGTGCACTTTGACGAAAGGATAGTTTAGCGGTCGATCTGTAATACACGAAGCTTTTGCAAAGATTGATGTAACTCTTTCCAGTGAGTTTACATATTGGTGCAATATTTATGTAAATATAGCCCTGTAAAATCAGAATGACATTTCAGCGACCTTTTTTGTCATCTGCATACAAGCAAAAGAAAGAACAAGAAATAACAAATTGGTTAGTCCCCAGACGTTTGTCGCTCGACGTATCCTGCAGCGTCGGCTCAGTGTCCCAGGGAGGGGTCGGGACTCAAAACGCCATTCGTATTCAAGCTCGCATCGAAATCGAGCTGCGTCGCCGGTGCGACTTGTAAAATCCGCTGCGCGCGGCAGAGATTTCCGCGCGGATATCCTCCCTGCGCGATACAAATATCGCTTGTATTTTTTGTACCTTTCCTCGTGTATATTGTCAGCGCGAGCTCGACAAGAAAAAAAAGACCGCAATCCCACCGCGACTCTGACATTTCGCGCTTGCGGGCGTGTAGCCTGACAGAAAACGAGCTCATTGATATTCAATAAACGTGCAAATGCGACATGGCGAGGAAGCAGCAGCGTTGGGGAGAAAGAAGCTAGGAAAACTTGCGGATTCGTCGGAAGAGGCCATCGACACCAGATCCCGGGGCATTGGTCAGGTTGTTCATCCGCGCCTCGGCTGTCCGGCGCAGGTCACACGCGGCCCTGACAATTTGCCGAATGGACGGAACTATTCCGCGCAGTCCGCGATTCCCGAAAGCAGCGCCGAGAAAATCGGACGGATTTTGCCGGCTCAAAGGGACGCAGACGAAATTGCAGGCTTGTGCGCTGTATACGAACTTCATTCCCGCTGCGACGTACATCCCAGTCCACGTTTTTTTATTTTTCCGCTTGTTTTATTTCTTTTTTTTTCCTTTTGCAAACGCATTAACCCACCGCGCTAGTTGGAATTAAACTCTCTTGCCGTTGCTTTCCCCGTGGCGTCTCCTAATCATCATTTAAATTGAACTTTTTCCACGTAGTTTAACAAAGCCAGCATTCGCACGTCCGATCGTAAACGCAAATCTCACCGCGATTATTCCAGCCAGCGGAGGACACAAGAACTGTATATAATAGCTCAAAATCTCATTACCCCCCAGCGCCCCCCCCCTACTGCTGAAAAAAAAGAAAGAGAGGGGGAAAAAAGAAAATTCGCTGGCAGCATATTCAACCGCAGCTCAATCTGACCCGACTCTCTTCCCGCTGGTGCTCTCTATCCATTTAAATGCAGCGCTTACTCTCCCTTGCCGAGCGGTCACGTACGGCGAGGGTGGACGGAGCTTAAAAAATAAAGACCCCCGCGTATCCAAAGCCAAAGCACTGCATTTTACCCCTACTTTTTTTTGCCCTCTCTCTTTTCCCTCGTCGTAAGTCTTCTCTTTAACGAGATCTGAGAGCTAACCCCCCTTGCCTCCATCTCGTCCCTCATATTGTCACCAATGGCAACCTTTATCTACCTCTCTTTCTCTCTCCCTCACTCTCGAAAGAACCTACTTTATTTCCCGGACGCCGAGGTTGGTAGTATGACGTTGGGGAGAAAAGCGCGCGAGGTAGTTGGAGGGGAGGTGGCGATTCCCTTACGCTGAATATCTCGCGCTTTATCAAATAAATGCTCCCGTCGCGTTTGGTCGTATTGCCGGTCGTTTGATCCCGGCTACCGTTAAATCTCGCTGGTGTGAAAAACCCTTTGCCCGAGAGAGAGAGAGAGAGCTGGAATTTGCGAGGCCGTTGGGAGGGCAGAATAAAAATTCCCCGATAACAGTCTCGACGACCTGACGAATGTACCTTGGCGCTACTGAACGACTGCAATTGCAGAGACGGATTGGCCATATCCCTTGGTCATCGGCGTTGTAACTGCTCTGAGCGAGAAGGAGAAAAAAGAAAGGAAATGACTTTGGAAGTTGAAAGAAGAAAAAAGAGCGAGAAGGGGATAGAGAGGTAAGGAATAATCAAAGGGCCATCACGGTCGCGGATCGAGAATGGAGATAAGACGGCTCGCTTGCGTTCTCTCTTGTGGGGAGGGGCACGCTCGATAAGTTTGCCCAACACTCGTCTGCCTCGGCACTTTTTATCGCGCGGTCGTGCATTAAATTAAAGCCGGCGGCTGACGAAGAGGAGGAGAAAAGAGAGCGACGCGGAAGATCCTCATGCATCGGGGAGTGCCACTTGACCATGATTGCGTTGCATTTCCAAGACGCGCAGTTTAAGATGCCTTTCTCATCAGCTGAAGTAGGTGCACTCCCTCTCGCTCACTCCCACTCTGCGGCTCTGCTAAGCCTGTTCTATCAAGCATGGAGATTCAAATAGGCTGAGAAGAAGTAAAATGAGCGAATCGTTGATGATTCAGGTTGTGGTTGTTCATCAAGCTTAAATCCTTCTGTCCCTCGAGTCATATTACATAAATTTATTTGTCCCCGTCAAAGCCTATTTCGTCGCTTATAAATACCCACTAAACACGCACATATCCGAATTAATATACTCTGCCGAGACAGCGTCTCATCGCATAAAGGGGAGCGCGATTCGATTGCCAGCAGTATAATCCCTCTTCAACTCTCCTTCGCAAACTCAAACGTAGGGTGTAGGCTTAACGAGGCCATCAGCAAGGCGTCAAAAGTCGTTGGCGAGCGATTAAATACTTTTCGCACGAGTCCCTTGAGAGCAACGAGCCGTGGACGAGAGAGAGAGAGAGCAATTTCTTAGCGAGTTAGCGGACTGCGTTGTCTCGGCCCGTTCATCAGCGTAATGACCGCGCGCGTGGCATATGTGTGAGCGCGCTGGCGCATATATACGCGCTTCTAAAATTGTACGAGCCTGTGTGCCGGGCGAGAGAGTCTTTACAAGGCTCTTAACGATACCAAGACGTCGGAGATTCTGAGAAATAAATTGTCTTTACTGCTCTTCCCGAGGATATTTTTGTAATTGCGTGTCTCTTGGCCCGAGAAGTGTCTCTACACTCCTGTGTCTCTCGTGTGCACCGAGTTATTTAGCACTAGCGCACGTTATGTGCTTTATTGAAAGTTCTGGCACTAGAAAGACGCAAAGTGAGGATGTTCTCTCTCTTTCTCCCTAAGCATTGCTCATTGCAATACGCCGTTCGCAGATTTTACGGGAAAGATATATGCGATGGCAGTTATTTATCATTTATGCTCTTGTGACTTAACAGCGGATTTTCTTCTCGCGCTCTTCGCGATATCCCCGACGTTCTTCTTTCTTTTCCCTCGTTCACATAACTCGACGCGTAAATCAATTAGGTTGGCGAAACTTTTAAGTTCAATTAGAAAGTTGAGAAAGGAAAATGCCAACTTTATACAGTGTGACGTATCCTTCGTACAGCATGTAAATCCGTAGAGTGAGCGATCATAAATAATTTCGATATAGGTTAACCCAATTTTCAAGATGAATAAAAAAAAATCTGAATTTTTAGATGGGGTAAGCCTAGTTGTAAAAGTTCAAACAAATTTAAGTTATATCTGTTTAAGCAAACGGTGAAAATTCTCAAGTACAACAGTTAATTAATTTCTCAAGTTTAGCTGCGCCGTACAAAAACGTCCTTGAGCTATTCATTACAAACATTCAGCTTATTCCAGCATTCAAAAGTTTTTGCAAAATGAAAAAAAATATAGAATTTTCTAAAGCTTTTCTTGCATTTAACCTCGTGCCAGTTCCTTATGTTTCACCTACCTATTAATATCTGAAATAGACGCTGAATTTACCGAGCGATGGAGATTCGTACTTGAAGTTGAAAGAAAAGGACCAGCGGTAAATGTGATTTTTTCCATGGCACAAACGTGATTTTCATTGAAGCCTTTCGATTTGTCAAGGACTCGGGGAAAAAAATGTACGTGTACCGGTGAGCCTTTGATTTCGCTTGGGCAAACGAAGGGTCTCTAAGGAACGTACGAAAAAAAGACGTCACGTTGCCGACGTCTCCCGCGATTAGGATTAGGCCTCGAGGTCACCTTTTCTAAATATGTGGTTAGACGAAAAAAAAATCTTCTCCCGTTCGTCTTTGATATATATTGACTGCAAATTGTAATTCTTATTGATCTATTAAGTTTATTAATAATTAAAATTAGAGATTCAGGAGAGATAGTGATGCAAATTAAAGTATAGAGTGATAATAAATAATGATTTTTATTTAAAAAATTTCGTGAGTTGTATAATCAAATGAGCTTTGAAAACTTAAAATTAACATATTTTATTTACAAAAATTTTCAAGACGCTTGAAATTTTTCATCTAAATGGAATACAGCACAATTGAAACTGATTTTTTTTTTGTCTTGCAGGATCTCTTACGCTCAACATTACATCGATAATCTACGCAAGATCGTACAATTATTATTTTAAGGTTTCCATTTGGCCATCCAAAAACTAATTTTCTGTTAACATTACCATTTATATATTACAGTACCATCGATATTTTACAATTCCTATATCTATATCGAAATATATAATTTCATGTGATATTATACATAGAATATATTACACGAAGTATCATTCCATTTATACTTGGTTTTTATCTTTAACTAAATCATGCACATTTGTGCGAGTATTTCGTATAACATTTTAATCTAAATGTCCTTATTTATGGTTTTGCATTACCATTATTTAAGATACATTTATGTTAGTAGTTAGTAGTGTAACGTTAGAAATTATAAAAAAAATCAATGTCAACAGGACATTTACTTTTTTACTTTCTTTTCTTACAACAGTCAAAGTACGATTAATCTGTGAAAATGTCTTAAATTAAAAAATACACAAAACAATGTTGTAATAATTAAAATTTTTTAGAAGTAATACATATCATTGTGTTTGCAATGTATCTTATCAATGAATATTATAATTATATTCAATTTTAATTATAAAGATAATTATAAAATATTTAAAATTTTTACAAAATTAGTTTATAACACTTATTACTTCGTACGAGTATTAACAATTTTACTTGTCTTATAAATCTGTTTACATATTCGTCGTAATTACGCACTTTAAAATACACATTTTCTTGCACATGATGGTTATGCAATGCAAAAAGTATACGTGCCAATTATTCAAAATAACAACGTGCACTACTTTTCAAAAATATGATTTTTATAATATAACAAATCCACGTGATTGAATCGAATCTAGGCTTGACTGTATAACTCGACGAATATGTCAAAGAAATAATGACGATCGTGGTTCAAAGCAGCATATTCCTATCTGATATTCTAAGCCTTTCATGTCGGTAATAAATTTTCATCACGTGCGCGCATCCATATGCGCGTACAACGAATATTACATAAGATTACGTCTGCCGCTTAATATTCGCCGCACGAAATTCGATTTACTTGGTTTTTTTTTCTCTTGACATTTCGCTTGCTACTCAGCGTCAGCTAAGTATTTTTGCGTTTTCTTTTAGATAATTCATTTGTGTCCGAACGATTAATCTCTGTGTTTGAGTAATCAGATATTTTGTACCGGTAGTTGATCAAATTTTAATTAGCCTGAGCAGTCTTTTTTGGAAGAATAAAATGAACTCTTACATATCATTGCCTATAATTTATTAAGAGTATTTTCCAGAAAAATTAAAACAGAGTAATTTATAAGTACGTTGTTTATTCGTTGTATTAGTGTAATAAAAGGTTTGGTAAGGTAGAACGAGTTTAAAATAAAAAGATCGAATTGCGAGTTCTTTCGAGACGCAAAGATTAAACTTGGCAGCTATGTGATTGTAAGAATTAATTTGTTGCGGCGAATAATTAACAACCAATTTATTATGTTATAGTAGTTAAAAAATATTAGCAAATACCTTGTGTTCAATATTGTATGTCTAAATAGTTTGCTATTCAAAAATTTTAAACGTTCTCATGCTTTTGTATTTTTTCTAGTCAAATTCTAGGAAAGTAATTTGCTAATATTTTATAAGATCTGAGCATTTGAAAAATTATTCCGAACCACTCACTGAATGTAACGGTGACACATCGACGTTCAATCTGGCTAATTACAATACTTATATATTTACGAGCATTCGGTAAAAGGGGGTAACAATTGACAATCGTCGGGGACAAAACTGTAGCACTAATTTTTTTTCGCGATCGATTTTTTCTCTCTCTTTCTTTCTCAAATTCACGGCTTAATCAATGTATAGATATATTTGTCTTTTACGTCTCTTCTTGCGCACTTTTTTTTATCTAAAACTTTTTTCACTTGAGTAATGGAAAAGTTGCATGACTAAGGAAAATAAAATTAGACACGATGCGTGTAACGAGCGAGAATGATGGAAGGAAAGGGAAAAAAGTATTGAATAACGCTCAAAGCAAAAACTAAGTTAAACTTATCTATGGCTAAGGGTAACATGGAATATGAGAATGGCTAGCAATGAGATCGGGGAAGGAAATGAGAATGATCGAGTTTAAGCTCCGATCTTCAGTCTCTGATCTGTCTCGAATATTTGAACTCTCTGTCCATTTACTGTCATTCGTTCCATCAGCACTCGCAACCGCCGTACGTAATGTTCATTTTCAAAATCACTTTACCTCACTAAAGCTTTATCGGAAAACTTCTTTTACGACTACGCATTCGCCAGAACACGTCGAGTTTGCAATTCGTTGCAAAATCTTCTGTATCGTTAGAATTAATCAAGAATTAGATCTAACTTCTCGAGTTTAACTATTCTCGAAAACCCTTTGCTTTGTTCCCCTCGATACCATTCAAATCTTGGAAAATTTGTACATTTAAGCCCTAACCGGCCAAATTCGTTCAGCCTAAGTCTTGTCCTACACTTGAGTCAGTAAGGTCAGTTGAGTGCCGTTCTTCGTTGACTCCTTCTCCTTTTGCTGGCTCGAGGGATCCCTAACTTCGCTGGTGACGGTAATGTTTGACCGCGAAGTCATCGTCACCGTCGTCGTCGACGTCTTACTGATCAAAAGCCCACGCTCGTTCTCCTCGTCCTCTCCGTCGTTCTTTGCATTACCTGTGGTCACTTGCTTGTTAGTCTGGGTCGGCTCGGTATTGGCCTTATTTTTTCGTGGAAACACGCTGTTCTCAATGTGCAACGTCGCGTTGATGTCCTTACCTGAAGCGCAAGTGCACGCCTTCTTAAAGCTTTTCTTGAAGTTGTCACTGAGAAAGGCATAGAGTATGGGATTCACCGCGCTGTTGGAGTAGCTGAAAATGCCAGCGACCAGGAAGACCGTGATGTTGACGCGCGACTGGCATTGATTCGGTGTCGTGTAGATCAGCGATATTTGGGTGAACCAGTAGGGTGACCAGCAAATGAAGAACACCGCAATGACGGTCAGCACGAGTTTCGTCACCTTGCGATGGGACTTCTTTTTCTCCTTCGACTTGTTTTTCGGGCCTACCGTTCTCAGTTTTCTGGTAACCAGGAAGTAAAACACCGAAATCAGAGTGAAAGGCGCGGCGAAACTGAACAAAAAGCTGTAGTAGGTGAAATATTTTTGTCCGCCCTCCTCGTCTGGCCAATAAATGTTGCAACTCTTTTGTCCGGTATCCGATTCGCTAACATTGGCATGAAGTAAAATTGGAACCATAAAACCGATACTCGTTGTCCAAGCAATGCCTGAGACGATTTTGGCGATGAACGGCGTTCGGATCTTGGGCGAAAAGATCGGATGACAGATTGCGATGTATCGATCGCAACTCATGATGAGCAAGAATATACTGCTCGTGAATTGATTTATGCTGGTCGTCGTCATGTAAACTTTGCACATAATCTTGCCGAAATTCCAGACTTTGAAGCTCATGGTTGTGACCAGAAAGGGTATACCGATGAGGAAGCACTCGTCGGCCAAGGCCAGGTTCAGAATGTAGATGTTTGTCACAGTTTGCATTTTTGAGAAACGAATCACCACGTAAATGACGAGGGTGTTACCAAGTAGTCCGACCACGCAGATGATCGAGTACAGGATTTGGGTTAGCAGCGTGATGATTGGCATGTTTGCATTACAATCCAGCGGCAATGACATATTGTAATGACTGTCATTTCCGGAGACATTAAACAGGCTTCCCGAAATGTTACTCATTGTAATGGCAATGACTGTACAGCCAAGTTTCAATATTATGTAATAATGTTGTTCACTTGATTAATAGATGCACGTAAATGTATTTTCAGCGCTTCTACGCTCATCTAAATAAAATCGCTGAATCATAACATTTATTTTAAGGCAATACCGTTGACGTTGAATTATTGAATTCTTATGACTCTTCTACAGGAAATAAAGCCACTGAAGCATTGAACTTATCTGAAACAGAAGAAAAAGGAAGAGAAATTTTAATTTATGATAAAATACAAACACCCTCTATTATAAATTTACGTAAAATACGCATGAATAAACTTTTAAAACTTGAGTAAAAGCAGATATGTTTGTAAAAGTTTTAAAAAGTTTAATTTATAAAATTAATAGGAACAATACTATCATTAATCATCTAAAAAGTAAGCTTCTTTAGAAATATGCTATTCAAAGATACGAAGTATTTCTTATTAGAAGTTACATTTATTCGGCGTAAATAATATTCTGTTTCGCAGGCGTGCAAATAACAAGGTGGAAATGAGAGCTTATAGCCGGTCTGTTAAAGCGACGTTTGACCGGAGGCCCCGCACAAAACCGTCGCCTCTGAGTTCCACGAAGGACCGTATTGGTCTTTGTTGGTCCATAAAGGTAGTCATTTGTAGGCGTGCAGAGAGCGGCTTCCTTCGTCATGCCAACGTCGGCGACAACGCTCACATCGCCGTCTGCGTAGGCCTTGCCACACATCTACCTAGTCGAGGAAATTTCCGTTTCCTTTCACCATTCGACCGATGTGCAAACGTAACTTGACAAGCTTGCTATGCCTTAGAGAATGGGGCTTTACAGTTTCGAGCTTGAGAAATCCAAGGACTTGAATGTTTGTGAATTGATGGCGTGCAATGATTATTTTTTCGTCGTCACGAATAAAATCGTTTGTTTAAGGTCAGGGGTTAATATTAAATGAAGTTTTTAGATTGTTGTTTCTAGTTTCTTTACTTTTAAAATAGAGTAGACTGAGAAAATGAAGTAATTTTTAGGAAAAGCTTTCAGTCGTGGGCTTTTGTGAAAAAAAAGCATCTGGCAATATTGTTTATTAAACAGTTGCGGTTGTTTCTATTTCACAAAAGTAAAACGATACGCCTGGAGGCTAAATAAAGAATATTTTGTTCATCCCAACTTTAATTAAATAGCGTACTAGAATAAACATCAAGTTTATATGAAACTTACAATTGTTGAAACGGAAACAAACGTTTATTTTAGAATCTCATTACTCAATCTACTATATGAAGCATACGATTTCTCGTCTTTCGAAATATCCAACTCATCTGAAAGCAAGGGGGCGGAGGGAGGAGGAGCTCTCGTTTAAAAATAAAATCTTTTTTCCCCCGCGTCACGCTTCTCATCACGATAAATAAAACTTTTCCTCAAAACAATCCGTCAGCAAGTTTAACATAAAAACCGAAAATTGATATTTTTCTCATCTTCTCATATTTTTTTTCGCTCTCAACTACAACCGTAGCTTTAATCATCAATATCTATTTTTCATTTTAGTTTTCACAGTCCTCCATCTTTCTCTCTCTCGTCGAAAAATGGCAATCGTCTAGGTCATCGCACGTCAGAGCTAAAGCGATCCCCTAAGCCCGATCAGCCTCGACCGTTTGCAGCCTCACTTATTTATTTCTCGCGCTCGCTAGAGAGCGAAAGTATAGCTTCACGCTCGCTCTCCACTTACGGAAAAAAAAGAGGGGAAGGATAGCCCACGGGCAACTTGTTTATCTCGGGGTCGTCTCCCTCCGCCGACGCTCCATGTTTATCGCAGGGCTTGCGGGAATAAGCCGAAGGGGAAGGCGGCTGAAAATATATAGTTGCGAAGCTGAGCAAACGCAGGAGGAGCATATACAGGCGCATACAATACATCCTACGGCATACTCTCGTCATATCGCCGCACCATTGACGTATGTGTAAGAGACGGCTTCTTACCAAACTTTGAGTATCCGTCCGTTCGCCTGCGTACAGGGGGAAGAACGCCGCGAGAATCCAAACTTTTCTTCCCTATTCTAGCGAGGAAAAGTAATTTTCTCCGGCGAGTTTCAATTTCACGGGTTCTAATCGACCTAGTTTTTACGACTCTATCGATCTTCATGCGATATTTTGGAAAAAGTTTTAGCGCTAGAGATAATAAATTGATTCGTATCATTAGATTAGTAGGACTAATTATGAGCGAGCGGACGAGAAGCGAGAGACAGGAAACAAGTCTTTAGCAGAGACTCTTGGTAAGGGAGGGCACGATTTTATAGGAGCAGGACTGAGGAAAAGATTTGCACACATGCTGAGCCGCAGATAACGCCTCCTGAGAATTGATGTATAACTGCGCGAAACTCATTTTCCATCCCCAATCCACGTCCGAGGGAGTAGGTGGGGCAGCAAGAAACGGAGTTAGTTGGAAAAAGAGGGGGGGGAGGCAAACGAAGCGCGCGGATAATGCATTCTCCCGACTAAATGGAAAATTGCGTCTCGGACGAATGAGAATGAAACGGGCCGCGGAAGTCTTGGAAGAGCTGGATGAAAAGGAAGAAAAAAATGAAACGCTCCGACGTGACGCTCGCGAGGGCGCAAAGGCTAGGGAATGCTTGTTGAAAGGAAGAGAGCCGAGTAGTCGCCGGTGATTCTTGTTTGCCATTCAATTTTCATTTGCCTCTTACTCTTCCCTCCCCTACACCCAATCCCTCTTTTTTTTATTCTGCTTTTCATCTATTTTTTGTATTGTCGAGGGATTTGTTATTTACTCCAAGAACGACTTTCGTATACAACATTGTTGTTGATTTTTCATCGGAGATTTTAGATTAAAATTTTGGCAGACATAAAATCGCTTTTTGAATAACGTTTTTTGTATCGTTGTGAAAAATAACGCGAAGTAAAAAAAAAAAATTACGTGCAACAAATATTTGATAGGAAGATTATACTGGGGCAAACGGTCTCTTCCTATTAGCATTCGTCCAATTAGGAAAGTTAAAAAGATACCAATGCGTACTCGCATAACAGTTACTTTTTATGTAACTATCCCACTACGAGGCAAATTGAGGCTGTAGACTTGTTGAACAAGTGCAATTTCCTCGTTTACAATTATTTAACGTTATAGTCCAAAAGTAATCGTCGCCAAACAACAATAGTTATTCGAATGATAAAACAAGCACCGATCATAAAAGCCATCGAGTTAATCTCATCGAATGTTGCCTCTTTAAGAAACTCCTCTCCTTCGAAAAAGGCACGCATAGCCATAACAGGTGTCAGCATTTCAAAGACAACGTCTAGACAAACAATCTCCAAGGGCATTTAAAAGCGAGGAATTTAAACGATCCCGGTGAAGGAGGCAGGGGTAAATCAAGGGCTTCTCGCAAAGAGCGAGGCGACTAGTACTCTCGAGAGCGAGCGCTCTCAGTGCGCAACAATTTTTTCCTCTCTCCCCGCCGCGAGCCGAGAGACGACGCGACAGCGGCGGCTTTGATCAACGATCTGCCAGCTGCAAGCGCGCGCGAGGCCGTGGGCGACGATTAAATTGAAAACGCTGCTGGCCCTTTACCCTCCCTCTTTGTCCGATCCGCATTTCCATCCACCCCTTCCGGCTGTAATCGCTTCGTTAAAAGTTTCCAAGAATCCGTTACAGCGAGACTCTGCGTCAATCCGACTACGGTAGCGTTGAAATTAAAGAAGCATTAAATGTTTATTGAAGCTTTGTTTAGTCGACGAGCCGTTGGAGGATCGAATTTGTCAATTTGGATTCGAGGTAATCTACTTTACGAATGATGGCTCTCTCTCTCTCTCTCTCTCTCTCTCTCTCTCTTCTCTCTCTGTAACCTAACGTTTCAAAGGCAGTAGGTTATATATCTGACAGATGGAGCGTGAGAGGGGCTGCTACTTTTACGAAATTGCCCTTAGAGAAGCGTAAAAATGACGTTCGTAAAATACCGACTATTCGACTTACTATGAACCTGTACGCCCCTCCCTTTGCCCAACGTACCTTCTCGTAAAATCGACGAGTTGAATGTAACGTCCAAGTTACAGACGGATTTCGTTTTATTTTATAGTGCACATTGAACGGGCTTTTCTCCTGTAAATTCAAGAAATATAAACCGAACAAGCGAGATGGTCGTTTGACGCGATGAAAAAGTAGAACGCTTGACGCGCTTCATTTCCTTTTTTTTCTTCTTCACCGAAAGCCAGTTAGCCCTTGGAAAAACGTCATCGCAAAACCATTTCGTCTCGGCCCTGACGTGTATAAGTAAACTACAAACCCCATCAGCATCCACAGACCACTGAGCGTTTGATCATTTTTCAACCCGGCGAGTGTGCCATTCGCTTGCGATATGGTTTCCCTATCGATTTTCAATTTATCCGCGATAATACACGGAACGATTTCCAAGCTTAATTTTTGCGAGACAATGGATAAAAAAAAAGCACGAAATGAACGATAAGAGTCGAGCGAGAAAAGCGTTACAAACCCAGGGGACTTGATTCCCGTGGCTTTCGGATCGATTTGTCGGCGCTGCTGGGCTATAGTCAGCTTGCAACTCGAGTACTGTAGAGCGAGGGCTTTGGGCATCAGGGGACGTTTGTCGATAGCCTGCTCTCTCTCCCCTATGGGCTCTCGGACTGCGGCCGGCATCTTTGATTAGCGCCACCCGAGAGCTACGGGCACATTAAGCTTCGCCGTCTGTATCATTTGTATAAAGTAAATGATGTGGCCAACCTCTCTCTCTCTCTCTAGTTCGCTTCTGGTCACCTTTCGTCCCTTGGCTCTCTGCGATAATTTTCATTCGACGCACGCGTATACATGCGGTGTTATATCTAATGACTCGACGCTACCAGAGCTTCCGATATTTATCGTTGAAATGGTCGATTAGTCACGATGATAAATCTTGCAGTAATTGTTTCCTAATAATTTCCTCTCAATTTTTCATCAACCCCTACGCCCGTTGCCAAGTGTGATATTCGCGGGAATAAACGTGTTGAAAACTCGCTGGTGTGCGACTCACGATATAAATATCGCAAAGTATCACTTATCCGCGCGTGCCAAATGGATCGAGGAAGCGAAGCATACACGCGGCATTTCATATTGAATGCAACTTCTGACTATTCCATGACTGCTTCACTTCTAGGCATACTCGCTCAATCATTCAGGCTCGTATTTAATTCACGCCGGACTTTATTAATACACGCGCGCTTTTTCTCCTTCATAACGAATTCAGCCGCGTGGCGTTCGATATAGGGCTAAGAATCGGACAGACAGAGAATCCCCGAGGAGGATATCCCGAATGAAAAATTAATTGGCAAATGCGCGAGCGAGAGGGATTGGGGGAGAGAGAGAAAAAGAAGTTTAAGTGACACGATGAAAAATTAAGAAGAACTGTCCGGCTGCATTTGATGAAAATAAAGCTCTCGGCCACTCTGGCTTTACTTTGTACATGTACATAAGAGCCTCGCTGAAAGACGCACACATACACACCTGCAGAGAGATCAAGCTATTCTCTCGATAGAGCAGATGTATCGATTCGCCGTCACGAGTCTTAGATTGACGGGAAGTAGCGCTGACGGCACACGTGCATATATCCGTGCTACGTCGCTCTTGGAATATTCCCCTCGAATTGGATAAGAGTCCCCTCCCCCCCCCCCTCTCTCTCTCTCTCTCTTTCTCTCTTGTAAAGGCAATCTCGGAAATTAATTTCTCGCGTGCGGCACGTATAGGTTGGCTTGTTCGTCCTCCCCCGAACTTTGCCACTTTCCTCTCCTCTATCACGAGACATTTTGCTCGACCGAGCGTACTGACCGCGGAGACTTGCCGATCGAGAGCGCTACTTCTCTCTTTGAACGTCCCTTGTGGCTTGGCTGTTTTCCACGTCTTTTTAAAGTGGCAGAGACGAGAACGAGCCTTGACTTGCGCCACCCTACCACTCTTTTCCCTTCTGACTTTCTAAGAACTGGGTCTCCAGCGCGTGCTGGACCGAACTCTGATGCTGCGGCTTCTTTCTAGCTTTCTTCGCCTCCCCTCGCTCTGTTCTCTCATTCTCTCCCACTCGCTCACTCTCTTCCTGTCATGTGTCAAAGGGACACTTTGATGTCACCTGGTCTATCGGAAGAGCTTTCTGATCTTGTCTGTTCTCGTTCTTTTGTCGCTTTGTGCATGAGCGAGAACACTGTGGTATTTGCGAAATTTCTTTCGTTCCCTCTAACTTTTCACCTCGCGTATATCCCGAGCGCGTGTTTAAGCGCAGACGATCAAATGGAAGAACAAAAAAATGATGCTATCGAGGCGGCATAACACACGCGAGCTTAAAGCAACAATTTAATAATTTCACATGAAAATCTAATCGTCTTCGTATAACTTGCTTTGTTTCTCCAGCTCAACGTCAAATCCCACAATCCACGCTCAATAATCTCTTTTCGGCTCGTAAAACGTGCATCTCCGCGCGTCGCCGTGCGTCAAACAACTACCGGCCATTAAAACAATACTCCGTCGCACGTAATAGCACCATTCCACCAAGCTTGATGTTTTTCCATATGAGCTTAAGGAAAAGTAATGCCTGCATCATCGTAGACTCGTACGCCCCATTAGAAAAAAAGGGTCTGAAACAGCGCGGTAGCCGAGTTGACCGGGAAGCCCTCTTTCGGATCATACTGCGCAAATCTCCGCTCGTTTGCACCAGTCCACGCTGTGTAGCGTCATCTCGAGCTTTTTATCTTGCCTGGCACACGCGGGCCAACAGAGTGTACGTGGTCTTTATACGAGAGTATGCACTCTTGTGCCAAAGCTCTCTTTCTCTCTCTTGCTGAATTTATACGGGCGCATTCAAAGCTTGATGATTTTTGGAGCTGCTGTTTTTCGAAAGCTCGTTTTTTCTATGCGTAAGGTGATTTGTTATTTAGCAAGAGATTGTGGGATGTTTGGCTAACGCGATGAGGTAACCAATGTCTTTGCAATTTTCACGACCTATGGTTTATTCAAGTTTGTTTTCTTTTTGCTTTCGGTAATGAAGAGAAATTTATGTGGAGTCCGAACGGAGTCGGGATGGACGTACGAGTATAAATTAACCTGGGCCACATAAGGACGTTTTTCCAAACGCAAATAATTTCGGGGTAAATTTTGTATTTGCATTAAGTTTTCAAGCGTGCATTACGTGATCGTGTAAGAAAGCAGCTTTTGAAAATTTCATGGGCCTGCGAGCTTTGGGAGTATAAATTACGAGAGCTTAAAAGGAGATGAAGATGAAAAACAACGCGTATGTGAGCAAAAAATTCATAGCTTCGTTAATTATTTAATGGAAAATGCCCGGAGATTAAAGAATTCAACTTATATGAATTTTTGCAAGCTCCTCGTGTTGAATATAGATGAGCTTTTTAATCTGATAAGCTTTTATTCGCGTAAATTCAAACGAGAATATCGAGGAAGAATCCATGCCGTTGTGTACAAATATTTACATTTTTTCAACATAATTACGTTGTTATCCATTACGACTCGCATCTTTTAATTAAAACAAGAAATTTTAAATAAACAAAGCCGTTAAAATAAAGCAACAGATGCTTCATAATTATTTCTAAGCAACGTATACGCAGAGAGCTCAAGAGCCGTAATAGTACGTTTACAAGCGCATCGTAGGCGGGGGAAAAAAAGCTACAGTCCCGTTCCAGGCATGTATAAAAACGTTATTTTTCAGACTGTTGTTTATTTTTCATCACATTGCTCGCGGCAAAGAGCATTTCCGTGCATAAGAAAAAGGTGGGGAGGAGAGGAAAAAAGCGAAAGTCGAGCACACGTTGGCGTTGCGTTGGCTGCGTGACCCACTGGGATTTCCGAGCTGGTCTCGGATTTATTCGCATATTCTTCTCGGGGCAACGTAAAGAAGCGCGAACTGACGGATCCGAGGATCTAGCCTCGAAAGACTGCAATGCCCGTGGAATAATCCAGAGAGTGTCGTAATTCAAAATTTTTTCTAAAGATTTCGAAAAAGAAATGTTAAAAGTTGGAGTGTATTTTCTTTTCGTCTTTGGCTTTAATTCTGGAAAATAGTTTTTGAAAATATAAGTAGCTTTGTAGACGTGGATCCTTTAGAAGAGTATTATAAGCAAGATGTTTCATAACAATGTTCTTTGGAATAAAAGGAACGTTTCTGTGCGTATTATATAAAGAATATTTCAATACGAAGATAAAGCATTACAACCGTGCAAAAGTCTCGATATTTCACCAAATAAAAAGCCATTATAATTCGACGATCGACTTCTGAAAAGAAGTGACAAAGAAAAGTTTGAAAATACTTATGGCCCGAGTGCATAGAACATTTAAAAAGATATTTTCAGTTTTAAAAATCAAAACAAAGGATTACTATTGTTGTGACAGTAGCTTATTATATCGAGAAACAATACCCTTAGCTTGAGTTACGCAACATAAAGAAATCTTTACAAAGATTTCCGAAGAAAATAAAAATAAAAAAATTACGCAAAACGTTGGCCAGCTTTATGCATAACAATGACAAGGTCGACTTATCTTGCAGACTTGGCATGTTCCAAAGAAGATGTCGCGCGACGTTAGATTTCATTTATCATACAATTCTACGCGCTTCGGATCCTCACTACTCCCAGAGAAAGGGAGGCAGATAACATAAGGCACATTCAATCGGAATGATCTTCAGATGTTTTACGCCGCTTCTCAAGTGGAATACATTTTCTCCATGATCTGAATATTCCAATAGCCATCTCTCTTCGATTACGTAAATTTGAAATTTCCTTCCTGTCCAACTAAAAATCGAGGCGTAACGCTGAAAACATTCCCGGAATACATGGACCTTTGTTAGAAAAAAGCACAAGCTCGCTGAATTTGATGACTCTTCAAAAGATCGATCCCCCGTAAGCTCTTCGAGCTTAATAAAGTCCGCTTAATCAATAACATCCGGCCAAGTCGACTGTTCTCCACGCGGTATCGAGTTTATCGCGGGCTCCCAAGAGCTGGCTGCCGTTCTTTCGTCAATATTTGAAGCTCCATTGATGAGCATTTAGCTCCCCGGTTACCCTCCAAAAGCTCGGTTTGCAACTTCAAGCTAGGCCAGATAACAAAGCCACGAGGCCAAACAAAGCGAGGATAGGAAGAGAGAGAGAAAGCTCGTCGTTTGGCCCATTGTCGCTGGAATAATTAACGAGCTTGTTACAAGTTCCCATAAAATAGGACATTATTCTCGACCTTGCCACAGCCGATGCGGATGCGATCGTTAAGCCACGCTTCTCTCTCCTCGAGCGAATTGTTAATTGGCTTCAAGCGAGCGTTATCGTAGCAATTTAAGGCGCCGAGGGCCAATAACGCAATGATCTTTTCAACGTACAAGACCTATCGATGGATATGTCCATCCCTATATAGCGACGAAATATTCTTTTGAGTGACATGATGCGAGTAATTATTAAACAAGCACTCAATAAGACGAGTGATGAATTTTCGTCGACGTGTTCATCGCGAAGCTACAAGTTTTACGAGTTGTCAGGATAAAGATTTATACATTTTAGTTTCTCGTAGATAATTCTAACGTCGGCACTCGATAAAATCCAAAACAATAACAGACCCATCAATTTCAGGGAAAACGATATATCTCAAACGCGTCAGCGAAAACGTCGCTCTACGTTACAACGCTTCTTTTGCTCTACTCGACTTCCTTCTAAAAAATTTACAACCATTACAGAGCAGATGAAAAAGTTTTTTATTCGTAATAATAAAAAACAATTAATATCCATGTGATTTGGCGAAAAAAAGGAATAAAAAGAACTAATCGCAGAACATTCTCATGAAAACCCCTCATCGTTACATTCCCACACGTCCCGTAACAACATGTATCTCGCTATATCGAGCTGCACTGGGAGCAAATAACTGCACGCGTTCGGCATATATCTATAACACGCGAGAGCCAACTCGATATCCCATTTGCCAATAACAAACCCAACACCGGGGGGGAGCAACAGCTTGCCCGATATGTCGATAGCGCATCGATTGCAAGCTATCCCCCCGCCACCCCAACTATACGTACATATAAGGCAGAAAAGGAGAAAAGAGGAGCATTAAAACGATGGGGGAATATTAAGCTTTCGCGAATCGTAGCGATCATCCTGAAGTATTCGCGGCAAAGAAATATGAGAAAGAGAGAGATAGAGAGTTGGCGCACCTAGCGCATACTTAAACCGCTTGTCCGATGCTCGTCATGCGCGTAGTTTGCATAAGAAGCAAGAAGTCCTCCTTTCTCCTCGCCCCCCCCCCGCCGGTCCCCTTTCACCATCCTGTAATTAAAGCGCGCGCGCGGATGCCGGGGAATCGGCTGACGCAGAGACTTGCGCACCCCATTGATCGACCTGAGAGCTCTGTGGTCTCCATGGCTGTTGAATCTCTTGTCCTTCGATCCTTGGCACACCCACTTGCTAATCTCCTGTTCCCTCTGTCTTTACGATTTAATTATTGTTTGTTCTTTGGAAAGCAGTAAATGCGAACTGCTTTGACTGTTGCTGAGATATGTTGGATTTTTATTGAGATTTTTCGTTTTGTTGAAAATAAATGATAATTATATGTCGATTGCAAATGATGCAGATTGAAAAGTCCGTTCGTTAGGGAGGAAAATTTAAGAGCGTTAATAGGAAATGGGTACGAACAAAAGCTCCTTTTTTTCTCTTTCCTTCAAATGAAATCAATATAGGCGTTCCTATGCGCAGCTTCATTACAGCAAAGAGGTCGAACGGAAGTCAACAGATTTATCGGTCGAGTGGCTGACACGTAGCGAAGCTCTCTCTCCCTCTCGTTTAATTTTCCGAGATTTTTATTTCGTTTTATTTTCTCCGTCGTTACTCGGACGTCGTTTTTCACTCCTTTTGTTACACGAGCGCAAAAAAATATGCTCGCGCTTAAGCAAATGAGAAACGAGTTTCTCTTTTTTCTCCCTTACTTTTTGTTTTCGCTTACTATTTTTTTGGTTTTTCGCAAGTGTCCAATTATCGACGAACGTGTCGAATAATCCACTGCAAAACGCGACACGCACTCGATGAAAAAGCTTGATTTCTATAAATTCCGCTGGCAAACGAGAGCGGCAAAGAGAGATAAAAGAGAGAGTCGAAACAAATTGCATGAAAAATATTATCGAGCAGCGCGAGGCAGCTGTTACGCAACAGAAGTGACGATTGGATAACAACTTATCGGGGCGTGTATGCGACGAACGTTGGAATTTGCGCGATAAAACTTTAATCAATACCTTTTTTTTTTATCGCCGCCTGCGCGCGCCTTTGACGAAATACCGTTCGCCAGCCGCGCCCGACTGCCTTCGGATTTTGATTATTATATATAGACGCGGTAGCGTGGCCGAGCGGTCTAAGGCGCTGGTTTAAGGCACCAGTCTCCTCGGAGGCGTGGGTTCGAATCCCACCGCTGCCAATTTTTTTGTCCCGTTCTTTTCATTTTTTTCTCGTTTCACAATGATACGTACGTTTCAACTAAATAAATTCAAAAAACCATAGTAACATAATAACGAATCACAAAGCGCGCATAGTGTACCATTCGCAGCTGCGTCAGGGGGTATCAAGGCGCAAAAGCATTACAAACGAAAATCTCTGCTATACTTCAGCTTGCGAGTTACTCAAGCAAAATAAGAGACGTGCCGTAAAGTTTCAGGCGCTTGGACTACAAATCCAGGATATGGTATGTCTAGGCAGGCGAGAGCGAAACATAAGTCGAGCACTCGCGGCTCTTATCCAGAATCGGAATGCGTCGGTATGGATAATAAAAGAGAACACATAGCGAAAATAGAAGAGTGGAAGGGAATAGAGTGAATTTTACGAGAGCCAACGCGTCGTCCGGATTTTGACAAGCCTGGCATCTGGGAAACGCGTGGAAAAAAAACAATAAGGCCACAGGCTGCGAGACTGAGGCGCGTGGCCCGCCGGTATGAGAAGAAATAAATTTTACGACGACGAAAGAAAAAGAGAGTGAGAGAACAAGAGGGGCCAGCAGCAGGGCCAGCTGCTTTTATGAAAGCTCCAGGTGGAAATTTCGCTTTAAAAGCTTACGCTAGTCTCATACCTGCAGCTGCATAGGCCAGATATCTACCAGGGCAGAGTCTGGAAGCGTCGCTGTGATTTATCCCTTTCGTTTTTCCGCGAAAACGAATTTCCCCGGGAACTCGGGCTCTACCAAGCTTTTACATGCTCGTCCCACGTCATTTCATGTTACTAATAATGTGAGAATCGTTATTCGTACGGTTCCGTTTGCAAGCTCGGCAAATCGATAGGACGATTGGTTTTTCAAGAACGACTGGCGATTCGTTTTGGATCGTCCTATTGAACTTCATTGAAGTATTTGGGAAAGTTGATGCTTGATTAAGTAGATCCTACGATTGAATTTTTTATTTCAAAATCAATTATTTTTTAGTAACAAACTATTAAATTTTCTTGGTGTATTATCAAAAAAAGCTCAAGTCATTTGTCCGTATACATATACAATGTATGTATACGCACAAATCCGGTCGGCTATTCCGTCAGCCGCATCTCCATAGCCGGCAGGGAAAGTAGGAACTTTTCCGATACCTCAAAGACATTCAAGGCGCGCATTCTATGAATATTTAATAGCGACAAGCTCTTCTTTAATGTCATTTTAATATTCGCTTTAAATTTCTCAAACGCCGTATTCGCCGTTGTACGTCTCGTTGGCCGTCTAGGCAAAACACGCGGCAATATTCCACGCGCGAGATAAAATCTTTTGAGGCCGTATTAAACCACATACCGAGGTGCGCGCGCGCGCGCGTGCATAAAATGTGCGCCCGCAGAGATCAAGAAAGCTCGCTTATCGAAATACGACGAAAAAAAAAAGAAATTACTCGCTTAACTCTCCCCGTAAATCTATAAAAAATTATACACGCGTGCTCTAAACTTATATGCATACTTTTGCATTTCTACCTCTGCGTTTATATGTACATTGAAAAAAAAAAGAAAAAAACTGTATTCACGTCCGGCGTGTCAAGGGCGTGTATACAGGAAGGAAAAATAAACTCCCGTAGCATCCTCGACATTTCCCCCCACCCCACTCTCTCGCTTTTCGCTTCCGTTACAAGCTAGCCACTTTCGTACTCGATTGCCATATTCCCAGGCAGCGCTTCCTGCCCCGGGAAATGGCGTTTCGTACAGTGCGTTAACTCGCGCGGCTAACTTCGTTTTTGCAAATCCAGCGGTGAGAGTTTGCTGCGCTGGAGAGCTCGATAGCGAAGCTTCAAACTGGATTTATCCTCGTGCGCGTTTTATATACGCCGTCCTCTTATTGCGACTGTTTACTGCAACTGCGTGATCGGTCTGCTAAGTCGCCCCGGAGCTCTGCTTTGAATCTGCGATTACGAACTGTTGCGTTTTAGTTTTTATTGCGTCTAGACGTTATTCGGGTATATCTTTCGTTGCAAACTCGGGGATTTTATTCGTGCACTTATGTACATAGCATGCGCGTTTTAAATAGCATAAAAATTTGTCGAACGTATTAGGTATAGCATAAAATGTTCGTACAAGTGTATTATGTTCAAAAGCGCTCTAGATTTGGCAGCAGGGGGGAGGGGAGGGGGCCTGAATACGGATGAAAATAATTTAGAGATCCGACTGACTCGAGCTTAGCAAACATCATAACAGAAATTTCAAAATATTTTCATCCGATTTGTTCCACTTACTTCGACGATCGGAATTAATATTAACTTCTTTGAGCCGACAGGGGGGGGGGGGGGAAGGAGTCGTGGGCGAAATATTCGTCGACTCTCTAAATAAAACGCGTGCCAAGAGTTCGGTAGCCCGGGCGCGCGACGCCTGCCAACGAACACAAACGCAAAAAACGTCGTCCCGGCGATCGGCTTTGAAAAAACAAACGCGAACCCAGCTTTATTTTTGAGATTAATCTTCGAAGGCTACTTTTAAAACGGCCGGACGTATACACAAAACAAAGATACGTTCAACTCTTTTGCCGCGCAAATTCCCTAAAACTCAAGACTTCATGCATAGTTTTGATATTTCCAGCTCTCGGGTGGAGGTATCTATAAAAAATTCCATACGTGTTAGACACATCCGGCAGTTTTCGAAAAGTCCATACAGGCAGGATTGAATTGGTCGAGGCTTTTCCATCTCGTTAACTCTACGTCCGAGCGGCAAAAGCCTTTGCAGCACACACTCAACTCTGGCTCGTCGAGTGCTTTCGACGATTTCTCCCCACTTGAATATTCGGCTCTCTCTTCTCTCAAATTTAGGAATGCTATGCACCGAGAGTAGCTACACCGGCTTATCGGGCAAAAAGAAGCCCCGTTGTTTTTAGCGCTTATGCGCCAAGGCGTATACTACACTCGTACAGCGCGAGCGCGCGAGTCGTGAATTAAAAAAAAAAAAGCCCGCGCTGAGAAAAGTAAAGAAGCAAATGGGAGAAACGAGGCAGAAGCGTAACGAGGATGGCAACGAAATAAAAGTAAATGGAGGGTAAAGATCACGGGGAGCGCCGCGCGAGGAGAGTTGCCCGAGACAACCCCTGCGGAAAGCCAGACCGGAACAAGCGGAGACGCCCGCGGGAATATTACTTCCGGCGACCCAGTAAAAATTTAGATACAGAGAGAGAGAAAGAGAGAGAGACAGGAAGATAGTCTGATGTAAGCCAAGCACTGTGTATATAAGCGAGTGAAATCATTCGCTAATATAGCTCTGCTGCTCTTTTTCTTTTTTTTTCTTCTTTCCTTCGCGGAAGGAATAAAGAACGAAAGGGATAGAGGGGGAAAAGGTCGAACCTTTAAAGCTCGCGAATTTTTCGAAAATTGCTTTCCAACTTGCTTGAGAGAGAGAAAGTAGAAGGGTGGAATGTATGCGAGAAGTCGAGGGCGATTGTTACGGATCAGAAAAACAGGTTGGAACTTTAATGGCTTCGTTTTTGCGCCGTGATGCGGAATATGTGCGCGGATGAGCCGGAGGAAAAAGGTAAGTTTGTCACCGAGTCCTCTCTATCTCTTTCTTTCTCCGCTGCTTCGCTTATATGTCTCGCGGGCCGGCGTGTATTTTCGGACGCAAGATGCAAAGCTCGATTCTAAGAACATGTTAAGCTTTATGCGAGAGAGAGAGAGAGTATTGTTGCCGGGAAAACTTGAGTTAACCGAGTTGATTTTGCCCTGCTATGGGAGAGAAGTCGAACACGGAAGGGGGTGGGGGAAGAGAAACTTTACTCCTTCATCCGGAAAAATCTCATTTTAACTTTGTAGCTTGAACTTTTTAAAGTGCTTAAATTACATTTCTTTTCTGTTGTTTTTTTTTTCTAAACGGCGAAGAATTGCTCGCGTCTTTGTGCTCTGGCAATTTTCATATAATGCGTATTAAATTTATAGAATACATCGATGCACCTCGCGGCAGCCTGGCAAATCTGCTTACTCGAGAGTCGCGTTTCTCTTACAGTTTGCTTTGTTACTTTCTTGAATTGTACAGGATATAAACAGGAGAAATAAAGCTACCATATTATTGTTAACAAAAGATAACTCCTTGTCTTCAGAAAAGAAATCTTTTTAAATAGACAACGGAAAAATTCAAAAATTTCCAACGATAACACCACGAGTAATGATCCGTCTCTTTCACACTTTGTAGCCTGCAGCTTTTAACCCCCCCTCTCCCCTGAACATTATCAGCACTTCAGCTCACGTACATCCCGTATAAAGCTGCAGCGGCATCTGAGCCTTCTCGCTTACTCTCAAGATCTCCCCGAGTAAAAGCAGCACAGAGCGAGAGAGGAAGAAAGAGATATAGAGTTGCCTGCCGAATTACGGGGGAGCGCTAAAAAGCCGCCAATTTCGTTATCGCGCAAAACCTCTCACGAACTTCCCGACGCAGATCCGTATGGTAGAAACGCTCGATCTTCCTCCCACCCTTCTCCTCCTCTTCCCCCTGGTAAAAGCTCGAAAGCCAGACTAATTGAATCTCGAGATGAATAAAGCCGGGTAACATGTAAATTAGCGGTCACTCGAGCGCCGGGAAAAAAGCTTGTGCAGCTTGTAAAGAGAGAACGAGTAGGGTGAGGGGGTAACTGGAGTTATCGAGCCTTGGCTCGGCGCCAGAGTCAAGCTTTTCCCACGAAATGAGAACTCGTTATTTCGAGTAGCCTAATTGGACGCGTCGCGCGCTCGATGAAAATTGTACGCGAATATTGCGGATTTTTAAGTAGAAACAGTCGTGTTTGGCAAGACCAGCGCGTGCACGCGAAATTCGCGGGAGCGGATTCAGTGTCAATTGGACAAATATGCTGGAAACGCGTAGGAGGCGGGGGGAGCAGGGCGGATAAAAAAAGAGCAAACGCAGCACTTGAAACTCGCGTCGAGGAGAGCAGTTTCGAGCTTCAAAAGGCACCCACGCGATTATACGAAATTCAGCGAGGGCAAAGCAGCAGCATCGGAGTGTCGAATGCTACTCGAGAGCTACCTCCGAAGTTTCAATCAGTATCGCCGAAACTTCCCTCGTCACGAAGCTCCCGACTTCGGCGAACTCGCTTGGTAAACGACGTTACAGCGCTCGCTTACGCAGTTGATCCGACCCTTATGCTCGACCTCGGTGTGCTGCGGCCGAATTTGCCCCCGAACGACGAGAGCTCTGGAAAAATAAAGGCTGGCGTGTCGCTTTCGTTTAGGTATATAGAGAGTGCAGAGGTGTTTTATTTTTCGCTGCATCGCACCACTCGCGGCTCTCGCGTTTGAAGTTGGCTTTGATTATTTTATTCCGAGTGTAGGGTTTCACGAGCCGATTTGGCGACTGCCGATAAAATAAGCGATGCGTGCCACCGATGGAAATGTCGCTGGTGCATTTTGGAAATAAATATAGATCGATATATGTGGATTGGGCAATGTTTGGGCAGTGAGTAATATCGCTGATTGTTGGATTTGCACAGTGGTGAGCTCTCTGGTAGAATAATTAGTATTGGCAGGTATTCGTTCGTACGATAAAATAGGTGAAATTAACTGTTCTCTTTATTTTTTAACCAATGCGACAATATTTCTTTTTAAATACAATTTCCCGGTCGTAAATTTATAGAAAAGCAAGACATACGCAATTTTACCCTAAAATATTCTAAAAAAACAACACAACTGGAACAAGCAATGTGTACAAAACAGTACGAGAAGAAAAAAGATCATATTCGTAACTCGCAACATAAATTCATCAGAAACATACAAACGTACATACGATATACGCGCGATTCTCGGTGTACTTTTGTTAAACAAAAGTTCGTCGATTTACGCAATATCGAAAGGATAACCAAATATGTTCGAAAGATACACAAGATCATGAATACCGAACGATGTTTGCCTGTGTGCTCTCTCCGGCGTAGCAGTCTGCATATATTTAAGCACGTGTATCCTCCGCGATCCGCATTTGCGCCGAGCGAACTTGACATTTTTGCGATAGCCGACAGCGAGTTACGTAAGGGAACTGAAGTTACCACACGGCTCTCTCTCTCTCTCTCTCTCTGCCTCGGGCGAATCGTTGGAAACGCCAGCCGAGAAGCTCGTTTAACGGCGAAATTTGATATAAATCCGATTAATATTATAAGGCACACTTGCGAGCGCTTCAACCGATCCAGCCTGATATCCGCGAATAAATTTCAATTATACCCACTCGTAAGTCATATCCGTTGAAAACGTCGAGCTATAAATTCATCCTCGCGTCATCCCAACGAAAGCTCGACCCTTCATAAAGCTCCGAGCAACTTTCCGTAAACTGAAACATTCCAAAAGTTGTTTCTCCCAACGACACTACACTAACAGTACCTCGCAGTCTGAAACAAGCGAAAAAAAAATAAATGCCAACACACGCACGCTTTATTTTACAAATCAGGCTATCAGAATTGTTCCCGCTCCCGGACACTGGAAAATCACCAAGTGTACCCGAGAGCGAGAGCGAGTCGAGGCGAGGCTCTGCTGTCATCCCGAAAATCGTTTCCCATCTGCGGTAATCCTGGGGATTGGCTTGCTCCTTAGCCCCACGAGTTCCTCTCTGGCAAATCGCCGCCACTAGCTCTCGCATCCAATCGGCCCCCTCCTCCCGATCCTCGCGTGCACTTTGCCGAAACGAGCGCCGGGGGTAACGAGCGTAGCCCAGTACACGCTGCTTACAAAGCGCGCGCGCGCACCGCACAGCCATTGTCCTGATTTCTCCAACTGCTAACGAGCCGCGTACGGCTTTTGAATTCTTATCATTAGACAATCAACTTTGCCGGTCAGCTTGAAAAATCTTCCTTTTTTCTTCCTGTATAAGGTTTTCGTTCTTTGTTGCCGTTGTATATGTGGGTTTGTTCGCGCGTTGTTGTCGCGCTAATTTATACATGTTATTCTGTGCTGCTTTTGAGCGAAATTGAAAACGCGAAGAGTGCCTTTTGTCCAACGATCGATTTATTATTAAGCTCTGATTGTTGTGGATTTAACGATTTTCTTTTCAGGTCCTTTCGTTTCACCGAAGCTTGCAGCTTAATCAATTTTGTATCAATTTTGTATTAATTTTCAATTATGTCTTTTTTTCGAAACTACGCGACAATATGCCGGCGTTATTTAATTACAATTATCTTTGTACGTTTTCTCAGTACCGCGTATTTTAATTTTAAACAAACATATCCGTGCGCGTGAAATTTACAAAATTAGACGGTTCTTGCGATTTTCGCTGAAAAAAATGTGTTGATTAAAATTAAAATTGACTGTATCCCCAATCGCATCCCAAACAACTTTGTTTTAGGTAATGTATCGAAAAATAATAAAAACAAAACTTTTAAAATTTTTCTTTACAGAAATTGACGTTTTGAAATGCCGTCAATTTTAGCGCACGAACACTACACCAAATAACTATGGAACTATTCGTATTGCGTGATACACGTTGCAGGGGGGCGTTATTGATGTCTTGATAAAGATAAGAATGAATCATCTCAGCCGATGTAGATTACCGCAAATAACCTAAAATATCGTCGGAGCGCATTCCAATACATTTTAGTTCTCGCATTCCAGTGCAAGCGACTAAACGTGAATTATTTGCCGTACGTGAGCGCCGGGCTCGATTGAATCATATAGATCGTAGGATCTACTTTTGATAGATACCTGGAAACACGTTTTACTTCGGCGTCGCCAACTTCTTTTTTCGCTGAATAGGCAGCTTCGAACTTGTTTTTCCCACCCCCTCCTTTTTTTCCTCTCATCCACCTACTCCTTCCTTCCTCTTCTCCCCTTTTTTTTACTTTACTCTCTATTCTGTAGCGAAATTCAATTTACGCCAACTTTGATAATGGAAAAATATCCTTTTTGGGCCACTTCTGTACTTCTGTATACGTCGTCTAATGTCGTGACTATCTTTTCACTCATTTCTGATATTTACGACGATTCACTGGGCTTCAAAAGAATCGCGAACAAAGATAAATATTCTTTTATTTTTATTCGGAAATCAATGAACTAACGGGCTCATACTCGAGACCCATACGGATGTATCTCGTTCCAGCGTTTATAAAGCGCGAATTTCAATTATTGCCTATTAGTTTCGCTCGGCTGAACGAGAATAAACGCAGCGAGCTCAGATAATAAGAGAAATTAATTTTTCGCGATGTACGCGCAGGAAGAAGCTTGATTGGAATTTTATATCTCTCGCCTTTATTGGCGCGCACACACGCGTACTCCGAAAAACGCAATAAAATAAGGAAATTCGCAGCGGAATAAGAGGCTCAATTAAATTCCAATAATAGGAGAAAAAGAAAATAAAAAGAAAAGAAAACAGAAGAGCCAATCTCGCGAATAGATTCGCTGCTACATTCCCAAGCTTCTATCCGTCAGAAAATCGTCTGGAATCTCTCGCAGTTAAAAGCACAGGGACTCGGAGCAACGTAAACCTCGTGCGCTACCGAGTACGGGAGGAGTCGAGTGGTAGAGCTGCTCAGCAACTACCTCAATGTATATCTCAGTCCCCCTCTCCCTTCCTCTTTCTCAAACGTTTGTATACTCAGCTGCTAAGCTAAGCGAAAATTTGCCCTCGGCTTATTTTCCCACTACTAATTTCTCGAAGCTTTACTCCCCCCATACCCACGGAATCATTGTAACTTCCATTCGTTTGAATATACACTCGCCAACTTTAACCGGATTAGCCTGGCACACGCGCTTGCACTTTCTCTAATCACTCGTGCGTCGGCTAATCGAGCGCGTTTGTTTTACCACCCTGGTACCTCAGCTCCGTAAACCAACCATAACAAAATAGTGCAAGGGCGTTACCTTGCCACGTATAGAGGGGCCTTGTAATTTTCGACCGGCTCAGCGTCACACTTTACATCACCACCAGCCCCCTCGGCCAGCTTTTATTACAGACGCGCCTGTTTCCAGCTGTCGGTCTCTCTCTCTCTCTCTCGTATTAGCATCGCGTCGGTTCCGCCTTTACGACTCCATTTCAGCCGCGCGACCGCGCCTCTATAATCAATCCGAGTCCGCCCTGCTTCTTCCTCCCTTTACTCCCTCGCCCGATACCGTCGAATGCTCTCCTGTTGAGCTATGCCCCGAGACTTGCGCCGCTGACCTGGAAAAAGATGAGCGAATAAAAGGGAGTGTATAATGAGGCACAAAGGGAACCGGTGAAAGAGATAGGCATCGAGCTAGGTTCCTTCAGCTGCGTCTAATATTCAAGAGTTTTATTGTTGGTCGCTTTGCCGCCCGTTGATATGACACTTTTTTAATAATATTCATTTCACTTGTTATTTATTTTCTCCATAAAATACGTCTTTTGACGTATGATTATAGTATCAGAAATATTGACGTTGTCAATGATCAATTTAGTTTCGCGTTATTCCTTATTCACTTGCTCCAAACTATGTCAGGTTTCCATATTTTTTTTGTTAATCCATTATTTCAGCAGAAAATAAAACGGCAGAATTAGTCGATGCTATTCCATTGGAAATATGATAGCTGACACAATAAACCAACATTTCCCATTGCATGTCCACAAGTCGATGATGCGAGGGGTTTGATTAAATCGGTGCTCGCAGTTGGCCAAAATAACGCTTGTCCGAAAGGTATATATTTTCCTTAATTGAAGGATTTCCAGTTTTGTTTTCCCTTCCGATTTTTAGAAATACTCGCGTGTCATCGTATTCCACGTATTCTATTTTTGCTTGAAAACAATTTTGGATTAGCCATACATAACGAAATCGAACGTCTATCAAGTTTCAATAATAAACTGAAAAGCCATTCATCCGCCTTTTACGTAACAATATCAAATTGTAAAGAAAATAATTCTGAAATTAACTTCACCTTTAGACGACAATCCGGGCCGTATCGATATCCCCAATCATCCTAGGAATTATCAAGATCCGTCAGTCCACGCTTTTATCAAGCCTGCATCCCACGCAAATAGTAATCGATCACTCGCAAACAATACTCTCGTCATTTTTAAGAAAAAAGAGAAAAACGCAAGATATATCCTACAAACTAAAAAATGTCGCAGTCGGGCTAATCTGAACAAAGCGATAATAATCGGGACAACGAGTGGGCCGGATTCTTTCCAAAGACAGGTATAATCGGGAACAGGAATAACCGAACGCACGGGAAATCAATCTGCGAACGGCCAATATCGCGACTGGCCGCTTCTTTTCAAGCCTCAACTTTTCTCATTAGCTGCGCGCGCGCGCGCGGCTCTTTCTCTCGGCTGGCAAGGAAAGTCTCGGTCAGCACGCGACGAACAAATCGCCGCGTGCGGCTGCCGCGCGTGGAACTTCGGCCCTCGCCCGTACAATTAGCTTGGCTATATACGAGTTGCCGGGGGAACTAATGCCTCTCTGCCCCGCTCTAGGCTCCCACGCCTATCGTTTCGCTTGGGATTGATAATGACGATCTTGAAGTCTAGGGGGGCCTGGAGCTTCCAGACGAGATTGCACGTGACTTGCAGCAATATTGCGCTATTCTCTCTCCCTCCCTCTCTGCCTCTATCTGTCTATCTATCGATCGCTGCTGTTTGCGAATTATTTTACCTGCGACTGGTCTACCGTTATCGCTACAACGTTTCCGAGCTTCTGTCAAATATGTCTCGCATTGATTTTTGCGCGTTTATGTTTATAAATAGCGGTTTGTCGATGAATGATTAATTTGATTACGAATACTTTTTAATCATTCACATTGAATAAAAAAGTTTTGTAAACGAATCGTACCGTATTGACCAAGGGGTTAAACAAAGTTTTTGTAACGATTTGTTGTTACCAATATCAAATTAATCGTACAAGTTGAAAAATATTTTAGCCCAAACAAAGTTTCCAACTCGAGTGGGTAAATCAGCTTCCAATAGCATAATCAATACGATAATTCATACTTGTATATTATCCCACTCGTTACAGTAAATAGAGGGAATAAGCGCATAATTTTATTCCTCGTAGACAGAGACTGGCTAGCAGGCAAAACTGATAACAGGACCGAGTGCTTTAAACTTTGGCCAAACTTTTTCATCGCTTGCCGAGTCATAAAACAGCTTGTGTGCGTTTCCCTCTCTCTCGCGGCAGTCCGCGCGGAAAGTGCGACATTTTAAAAGTCACATTCGCAAATGTTACGCGTCCAATTTTCCCGAGACTAGTTGAAACGCGCGTGTCTCGGCTGTACGGCTAAAGCTCTCTCTCTCTCTTTCTCTCTCTCTCTCGCGGCATACTTTCGTATACGACCCCACTAAAAATTTTCCAAGCCACGAGACTGTTTCCAAACAGCCGTTACAATGGGCGTGTGTGTACGAACGTGACATTCGTTCCAGTCCGTAACGCAAATGAATAACCAGTCTCCTCTCTCGCCAATTAAGCAGCCCCCTCCAAATCGACCACCCCCTCTCTTAAAAAAAATAAAGAATAGCACATCCACAGTCGAGGTGGTAAAGAGAGCAACAATTGCAAGAGACCCGTCCATAAAACGGCTATTTATTTAAACGCTCGGTCGCGCACGAATGTTGCGCATTAGCATGGGAGTGGTAGACAAGTGCGAACAGCCAAGCGTCACGGTATAAAGTTTTTAACTGCCTTCGCCGGCGTTAACCCACGTCCCGCCGCGATGCCTCGAGAGTTGCTCGAGACACCGCATGAATTTTACAAGCCAGCCCGGAGAGCAACTGAGAGAGACTCCTATAGCATTCGACTCGTGCAAGTTTCAGAAGCTGCCGGAGCAGCCCTGTGTGCGGTAGTCGCGAGAGGAGAGTCATATCCGCGTGCCTTGCTCGTGTGCGTCCCGGCTCGCTGACAGTTACCTCGCTCTCACTCTCTCTTTCTCTCGGAGCCCTAGCCCCATGTATATATGTAAGCGCCGCTTATTAGATCACGTCCGGGTGAAAAGGGTAGCGGAGGAGGTAGGGAGGAGGGAAAGGTAGATGAAGGCCTTCGAGCCCTCCACAGTCTTTGCTCGGGGAAAAAATGGGCGAACGAACAGACGCCAGAGTCTGAGAGAGAGAGCGAGGCCAGGGGGGGAAGGAGGAGTTACGGGAAATGCCCCTCGGACGTCGTGTTTTGTCTCGATAAATCTTAGTTTTCGCAACTTTTTGACTTTAATGGACGTAGCCGAGCGTAATCATTGCTGACTTATTTTCTGAAACGTCGAATTATCCGATTTTCGCTCTCTCTCTTTCTCTTCTCCTACTCTCATCGATGACGTGAACTTTGAAAATAATGTAAAAGTCGAGAGTTGCTTTTCGGCCTACTTCTGATGTTTTTTTTTCGTTCAATGTCTACTCGGGCGAATCGGAGGAGAGGCTGCACTGATTTTCTCGGCCGAGTTTGTAATTTACGCTCGGTCTTTGACAAAATTGCCAAGGCACGCGAACAATATATAATAAGCGCGCCACACTCGCGTATATAACCTTGCCAGGGCTATCAAGGAGTTTCGGGCTGGACGAGCTCGATATTAAAGGGAGCTGTTGTGCCCAGTGGAAATAGTTGAAATAGTTACGTCAATAATACATGAATCTGCCCGATATACATATTATATGTGTTCTCGCTCTCTCTCCCACAAGAGCAACGGGCATACCAAACTTGCGAGATCGTATATAGTGCTTCGCTCTCTCGCTCTCTCCTCCACTCTTACTCCTGCGCGCGTTTCTAGCACGTATTGCGCGACGTAGTAGTCCGTGGCAAGTTATGCGGTTTGGGGGCGGTTTTCGGCAACAAGGCGCAATATATGTTGATTTCGGAATTTTCACATTCATTGACCGACCATGGCTAAGGGACTTTTTTGTGTAACAATACCGGTTTGAAATTCATTTCAATTTGATCGTGTATAACTGGCAAGTTTATAGTTTGGATTTGTCAACGAAAATTCTATTTAATATAGTTGAAAAATGAAAATGTTCAAAGCGAAGTGGATTGAATAGTACACAAACGTTTCTTGTTTACAATGCACGTGTGTGTGTGTGTGTGTGTGTGTGTCGCGAAGGGTGACGTTCGGACATAAAGCTTCTTTGCCAAAGTCTCGCATAATTATTTCAAGGCACGCATAAATGCTGGATTTAATTGAAATTCTACTCGCTCTCCCTCTAGTTTCTTTGTACCAGTCGGGCATTTAAATGAAAAGTTGTGTCGGAAATTTAGTAAACAGCTTAAACAACGAGTTCATAATTAATACGAATATTTTCTCGCGTTGTATATAATAATTCGTGTAGCGCGAAGCTTTAAATAATTTGTTTAGCGCGCCTGTTAATTTCGTTTTACAATACAGTGAACACGCTCAACGTGTTTCCGACGAAAAATAAATTACAAAATTATGGTCTAATTCATTACGCGGCTAACAACGTGACTTTATTGCATCAAAAATTAATTACAATATTCTTATATTTCATTTACGAGTATAACGAGCTCGGAAAAAACCCTAAACAGCCAATACACGCAATAAAAATTTCAACAACCATTCAATAGCCACAAAAATCCCAACAGTGTACAATAAAGCTTTGGTGAATTAATCCAAGAGAGGCACATACATCCCCTTATCAGTCATAAAAAATCAATAACACCTTCCGCTAGTGTTAAAATATGTAAGCGTTGGCTGGAGAGTCGCCGATAGCATCGACACGGTCTCCGCCTCGTTGCCTACACACCCGAGCTTGTGCCTCTCGTCTATTAACCGCGACACATATAGGATAATTCAACTAGCGCGTCGAATAAATTCGCTTAAGAAGGCTATATAACGCGTATACACACACAAGCGCTCTCCCGCTTATATTGTCAGGAATATATAACTCAGGTTTTACGAGCTCCATAGACAGTCTTCGTAATTTCCCAGGCTTCGTTAAGCATTCAAAACACTGCGTTAGAGCCTCGAGTGCCGATTCCATATACCCGATCCCCCGAGTTATTTTGCCGACTCATTTAAGAGAGATAGGGGACGCAGCCTCGTACCGATAGTTTATCATTTCGTATATTCCTTATTATACTTGCTGATACGACAACAAAGAACTACGCGAATTAAATTAATCTTTTCATTCGTAATAATTGAAAAACGAAAAACAGCAGAGGGCATTTATAGAATCTGGACTAGTTGAACTTCAACTTTAACGTCGCGTAGTTGGCAAATTGATACTTTATTATACGCAATTATTCTCGTCTCCCAAAACTCCCAGTTCAATATTGCAAACTATCCGAGCTTGGAGCGAAGCGAGAGAGAAAGAGAGAGATACTGTACTGCTCATTGTACTTTAGCTGTAACACGTTCGCGATGTCATACGCTGCATAGCCGAGAGAGCCAAAACTGTGGGCAGTTAGCCAACTTAGCCTCCTCATACTATACGGCCGCATATACACACACATACAGGGTACTTTCGCTATTTTGCCCTCTCTTCCCAAACTAATTTGCAAACTGACTGATTTATCGCTCAACTTTAACTTAATTTAATTGCCCCCTCAAAAATCTTGGCCCTCGAGACGTTACGCCCTTTAAACTCGAAGAAAAGCCGGTGGAAACTGTGATTTTTCCCGCGCGACAAACAAGAAAGAAACGGAGAGGATAAAGCGACAAATCCAGCGTCAAAGCGCGAGAGAGAAAGAGAGAGCTTTGTCGTAAGGGAAATAATTGAGAAACACTCGGTGGAAGAGTGTCCGAGGATATATACACTGCCGGTGCGTCTCGGTATTTAATGCGCGCTAGCTCCCGGGGCCATTTATCAGACCCTCGGCGCTCGGCATGTAGATTCCGTCGCCGAGGCTTCCCACACTACCACGAGCCTTTCCATGTATACATACACGCGCAGAGAGACGCGTATATCCGACAACGAAGAGAAATTGTTTGCTAAAGCTTCAGTATGAAGAAATATCGTCTTCGGCAACCGAGAGAGAAAGTGAGAGAGAGAGAGAGTCCTATCGTAAGCTGCGGGCACGATGATGCGCATAACTGTTTCTACGAAATGCGCTCGGGATTTATAGGCGACGAAGAAAAGTTCCGCGACTTGTTTGTCCCTGGGGATGCAACCTTGGGAGATCGATGTGTCATAGAAACTTGGCGAATAAGTTTCTTTTTCTCCGTCTCGAAACTGCGATATGTCGGATATGAACTTGAGGATTTACTGCGGGCTCCTCGCGCGCGAGAGAAATCGGGAGCTGTCTTACTCAACGCGGATTGTTCTACTTACGGAGCGTATGTATTCGGCAAATTGTGATATGCTCGCTGATCCGGCTGATGTGATCCGACGCGTCCTACGTCCTCTATGACCTGGCTCTTGACATGTTGTTCCGGTCTGGACCGCAAAAAACCGGACTTTTTCTCTCTCAAGTTAAATCACGCGACTTGTTATACCAGATTCGGATCATTGATTAAACTCAGCGTTGATATACCACGGAGAATACAACTTACGTACAGTTCGTTTGCTAAAACTCGCAGGGGTGAGAAAAGCATTAGTTCCACTTCACGTGTCTTCTCTCTCTCTCATTACTTATTTCCTAATTACTCTCCGCGGCAATTCGCAAAAGAAAAAGGAAAAAAAAACAATAATTCCAAGTCTCGTTAAGTGGCGAATAGAGCGTCTCCCTCTCTCGTGGCCGCCGGTTTTATTTTTCACTTCATAAAGACTCCCCCGCCCGAAGAACTGCCTCATTCGCAAGCGGCGTCCGAAAAGAAAAAAAAAAGTAAACGAATAAGTGGCAGAGAAAAAGTAAACAAAACCAGCTCCTCCTTCCCCCAAGCTGAAAGAATATCTCCGGTCTTAAATAAGAAGAAGAATAAAAATCCCGGGGCCAGCGGCGGCCGCCGGTAATTTCGAGGGCGTACGAAGAGGGTGGGGCGAAAAATCGTCGCTCGGTCCCCGGGGTAAAATTCGCCCGCTCCTCCTCCTCATTCAGCTCGGTTTTATCGCGCTGGTCTCCGGCTCGCGCGCCTCCGAGAGCAGAACAATAGCTTGGCTTTTGACGAGTGTCACCCAATTGCCAGGGAGAAAGCAGCCTTGGGGAGGAGGGGTTAAAGGGAGAGATGCGCGCCGCTGGATGACGGACGACTGCTTGCCTCACGGCCGATTGTGCTCGCACCAGCGACTTCCGCGCGCGTAATTGAATCTACGGATGGCTCAACTTCCCCCCCCCCCGTTTGCTACTCCTTCTACTGCTACTACTTATTCGCTGGATGCCGCCGCGGGGATTTAGCGCGAGGATCAGCCTTCCTCTTCCTCGGGAGCCTCATTGTTTTGCCGAGGTGCTTCTGCCCCCCTTTTTCAACGCTATCCTCTCTCCCCCGTGCACGGTTTAATCAAGGAATATGCAAATTATATGTGCAGAGCGGTGAGCGGATGCAAGGCTTTTTCTTTGCAACTTCCTATTTTTTTTTCTTTATCTCTCGCTTCTTCTTCCCCTTCCACCGTCACTTCTTCTTCTTCTTCTTCTTTTTTCTTAACACGAGCTCGCTCTATGGCGTTATCAAGATTGGCGAGCTGAGAAGTTCACCTTTTTCTTCGTTAGTTGAAAATATCAAATGATGAGCTGGATGGAGGAAGTTGGTTTTTCCTTTTTTTTTTGTTGGAACGGTTATATCTGAGTTTTTAAATCTTCAGTTTTATTATAATGAAGATGTTAATTAACGGAGATTAATGCTCGTTTTCCTTTTTTTTCCCTTCCTTTTTATTTTTCATTTTTTCTTTATTTTTATATACACCCTGCTCTAGCCGTATACCTTCTCTACCGTCTTGGCTTATGGCGTTCAAGTTGATTCCTCGTTAAAGTGGCTCTCATAATTTTCACCCCCAGCTTTTTAGATAATAATTTGAAAATACGAAACTCTAATAAACACGTTGTTAAAGAACGCCTTGTTATTTTCGAACGTTTAGAAAAGTTCCTAAATCTGTTTTTTTAAATAACCGCACTTAACGCGCGCGCTCGATCGTTAACAAAAGCCAATCACTCTTTCTCCTAAATAAACCGTCATTTCGCATTTTAATCTTCCACATTCAACGCCGTGCATCAATCGAGGCGTATTTAAAAGTTCCCAAAACCCCCGTGGCCGTTCAAAAACTTCAAAACTTTTAAGCGCTCATAACCATAAAAAGCTTATCTCAAGACAAGAAAGTTTTCGGCGTTTCGCCATAGGACGTGTTTCTTAAAAAAAAAGTGCGCGCAAGAACAGCAGGAGCGGCGCAAAAAAGATTGGGAAGAAAAAAAAGTAAAAAAAAAAGGAAAATACCGATACGCGATATTCAACGTGCAGCTGGCAAGTGCAATGGGCCGTGAACGCCTCCGCCCAAGTAGGAGGAGGAGAAAACTCTTGCCTAGTCACATCAGAGCCGGGGTAAAAAATGCCTGAACCGGGGGCAAACTTGACCTATTTGCGCGTGGGCTGGTGGGAGGACCCTTAGCGACGCGTCGAATCGATTCCATCCGATGCTCTCTCCGTTCCGATGCTCATTTTTCTCCGAGCCCTCGGTAACTCTTACGAAACTTTCTTATACGCGAACGACTGCGAAGAGCATGATTTCCTAAGCAACGAAATCACGGCCGATTCGTCAACTCGGCCGCCTGAATAATTCAGCTTAATTAATTCGCTTTTGTCCCCCATGGCTTTATGAAAAATAGCGCAATTACGGGAATTAATTAAAAAATACACAATCACCGGGGGAACGTCGCTTAATATCGACTGGTCGATCAATTATATACCAGGCCCGAAATTTCGATCACGTAAGAAGCGCAGGCGAAATTAAACCTATATCTCGGCTATAGATTTTTACACTCGACGTGTAAAATCGACTTTTAAGCTTTTTCATTATCGAAACTCTCTCTCTCTCTCTCTGCCAGTGGTTAATGTCACCTTGGCGCGATTAATCACCCAGCCCTCCTCTCCGCGCTTAGCCAACTGCGAACGAGGGGGGCGCTCGCTTATTTCGAATTCATTAAAATCCAACGTTGCCCTCCAAAATCATTTCTTATTCGCGCGGGACAAACGAAGGCAAGAAAAAAAAAACAAAAAAAAAGCACGAGTAATTAAACTCGTCCATTATCGTCGCTTCCAGCGTCACGCATACATAAACATGCGCCGTTTGCCAGCGGCGCTGACAGTTATAACGACGTTATCTTCGCGAGTATGTCCGAAGCGTCCGTTAACCCGAAATACCATAGGCCCCGAATGAATATCTTCGCACTTCGCTCGCGGCGTCGTCGCTGTAACCGAGACAGACTTACGAGAGAGCTTTCTCGGTGTGATCGGGAATACCAAGCGCGAAACTCGCCGAGTGGCTAATTTAGCGCGTGGAATGCCAAACGTGCTCCAAGTCGCCGGCTCTCTCTCTTTCCAAAATAGTCTAATTAGCAAGTTGAAGGAGTCGTAAGGACATCTCTCGCCAGCTAATCGGATTAGACCGTCTGGCTTTTGCGCGGCTCTTTGACGCGCCTGTCTGCGGGCAAACTCTCGGGCTATGCCGAAATCACGTGGTTGTCGAGGCGTTGTCTGCGATTCGATTGCCCCGCTGTGGTATTTAATTAGCCGGGCCGCGAGGCGTTTATCAATTTGCACTAGGGTTAGAATTCGATAACGCGGCCTGAACCTCTCTCTAGCCTAACAAAGCTTTAGGTCAAAGTCTCCCCCTTTACATACACACTGTAGGCAATGAATTTTTGTCAAACTACCAACACACCGTAAGATTTTTCAAAGTTTACTCACCCCCGCCTGCTTTTTATTGAATTTTTTTCACCGTCCGAAGGGTAATAAAGAGAAGCCAGTTAGAGAGATTACGGCCTATGGAGAGAGAGAGAGAGAGAGAGAGAGAGAGAGAAGTGGCTCGCTTCCTTAATCGCTCGCTGAAACGCTATAATTTTCAATTACCGCGGCGCTTTAAATGGATATACGAGCGGCATAAGACACTTTAAACGCGAGAAAGCCTACCGAACGTCTGTCTCGTACGATCGTTTCGCGCTTTTAAACGCGAGTGTGCGTACATTGGGCTTTCTTTGAGCCGCCGCCGCTGCTGCTGCTGGCAAGCTGTCGCCGCTGGTGCTTGACCTCAGCTCTGGCCAACGAACTTGCTTCGACTTGTAGGCAAATGCTTTATATACCCTGAGATAGACGGGATTGTTTGTTTTCTTAAGCTCGCCAAGGTCAAACGAGTAGCAGTGTATATTCCAAGTTTGCATACTGCTACTATTTATTTTCGTGTACCAGTGGTAGTTTTTTTTTTACTTTTTTTCAGCAATTACGCCTTATTGTGTAAATCACTTACGCGCTCGGTCGTCGATTTGGCCGTCGTATCAATCACGCGCGCACTATTACAAAACTGCTTGGGTATTCAGCGCGGCGTATAGGCCCGGCGAACGGATAAAAAAGTAAAAGGAAGAAAGAAACTTTTACTTTTTTTTTCCTCGGCCGTTTGTTTTCTCGTATCAACGTCTTTCGATCCCGGCGTATTGAAAGTTTACGGATCCGAAATCTGGATTGCGTATGAGAGCTAGCACGTAGAGCGGAAGCGCCGAGGCTGTGTGGGCGCGGGGGGGGAGATGTGTCTCTCTAAAATGAAATACGCCGCCATAAACGTCATTCTTTCGAGAAAAAACGATGTAAATAAATGAAGGGTAAGGGCATTAGGGGGGGGACTTTGGCAGATATATCTTTGGATAAAATCGTTTTTCATAAAAACAATTTAATCACGCCGGCGTGTACATTTGTATTCCGCCTGCCAGGCAGCCAGAAAAGTATGGCCAACGATCCAATTCATTTCTTCCCTTAAGTATACCGTTAACGTATTCTTATGTCGAATGCTTTGATGTGCCTCTGGAGGACCATTTAACATTGTTCCCTTTTATGCGGCCTTCTTCTTTTTATTATTAGATTTCCGCTCGTGTTGATATCGTTGAAAAAAAAAATAAGGAATTACAATATAGATAAACAAGCTAATACGTGTAGCACTGCATTTGGCTAATAATTCCGGATTAACTTGTGATTTAATGTATGAGGAAGCAAGTTTCTCGCATAAAAAGAGAATTATTGCACTTGCGCGTGTTACGTAAGGGGAAGAAAAAAAAATAATAAACACTCGTTTTTCGCGGCATTAAAGAAACATTTTCGCCGAAACGAATGAAATTAGTTTGATTAAAGCTGGAATACATACTTACTCGTAAAAAATTCCTTTGATTCATGCTGTAATAAATTGTCCTGCACCTGCAAACGAAAAGAAAGAAATGAAAAAAATAAATTATTGGTTAATCGAACGATTGCATAAATCAAAATTCAATTTATATTCATTTATAAATTTATCGCTTCTATTTTTTTTTTAATAAACATTGATTCGATATACACGGTACGAAATTCTGTGCAAATTCGATCAATTGAATTCCTTTCGAATTAAACGAACGTTATATTTTTAATAAAGCAGCTACTAAAATTCCTTTTAACATTTTTACGCCTAAAACAGCTGTTTATCGTTATAGCATACCTTTATTACCATAAGCCTTGGAAAAGGCAGAAGCAGAGGTACCATGAAACTCTTAAAAAATAATTCAATCCTCGATAACCCGAGTAAGTACAACTCGCCGAAAACAATAATTTTTCGACTTAAGCAATACTCATCCTATTTCGACACTTTAAACGTTCAACTGAAGCCTAAGCAAATTCAGCAAATTAATTTATCTCGCAATATCTTGCAAATTACCAATCGATACTGCCTCGAATCCCAAAGACTTCCTACATTACCATCATCCCCCATCAGCCGTCGTTTTATTCTAAGCCCATCAAAGTGTCGCCCCAAAAAAACACACACCTCTCCGTAACCCATGCCGTCGTTAAAAAATCACCGAAAAAACCGGTACACAGCGTAACGCTCGTATAGCCGAAAGCCATTGAAAATCGATTCGATTGATCAGCCGCGGCAGGAGGTCGGCGTCCAAGTCCTCACTCTCTCCGTCGTCCCATTTTTCGGTGCGCGCGTGCCAAGCCAGAGAGACCAAAGCCCTCTCTCCCTGGCAATATGTTGTTTTTGCAGGGCTAAGCCGCGCGTCCCGTATACGAGAGCGCTTTTATTTTCGCAGCAGCGACGCCCCCTCCCCTCTTTTCCCCCGCGTCCTCCTCCTCGGCGTGGCCATAATAAAATGACGTTTACGAGCTTGCATGCGCGTGCCCCGATACGAAAATAGAGCGGCTGGCCTTTTTGCGGCCTCGTAAAAAGCGAGAATCATATGCGGAACTTGCCTGCCTGTGCTGAGACTCGTCGCTCTCCCCCTCTCCCCCCCGCCTACTGGAGATCTCCTTCTTTCCTGCTTGCTCGACGATTCAGCAGTAAGGGAGAGGAAGATATGCAGACAGCGGATGTGAAATTGCCGGGGTTAAAGTTGTTTGTAAACGAGATATGCGCACGGCTATGTTTATTCCCGAGCTTTTCTGCTCTTTTGAAAATATTTGTCGGCGCGGATCAACCGCCCTGGCGATGGCTTGATTAATCGACGGGGATTACATTACGCGTGTATTTGGATTATTATTTAGCGCAGCTTGACACGCGTTTTATTTACGAGAGATACTTTAAAATGAAAATGCAGAGAGAGAACTTGAGAGTTATTTTGAATAATCTACTGTACCAGCAGTTGGGTATTAATTTAGTTGTAAAAACGAAAAGAAAAAATCATCCGTCATCTGCAGGCATCGGAGTCGTTACGGTGACGCTTACATAAAGCCAAGTTAATTAGCAACTAATTCGAGCTGAGGAGCTTCGTAGCAAGAAAGCTCGCAGCTTGTTATACTCGTCGATCAGCAGCCGAGTGACTCCACGATCAATACGCACGCACGACAACTCCACGATATAATCAGTACAAATTATTTTATTCGAGCACGCGCTGACGCTACTTGTCGGCATAATTGCATAAATGCTATATAGTAGGAAACTATACACAGCTGGGGGGAGAGAGCAGTGTGTCAGCGGGAGGCCGAGAGCAAGCTCAAAAGGCGTGCTCGCAGCCACTAATGCGTCGCGGATGTTTATCGATTCATCAATTTGTCCGAGCTTCTCGTAGCTCTCTCTCTCTCTCTTCTGGTCCTCTCTTGGCCGCGCAGTCAATATTACGTGATTGATGCCGCAAACGTATATCGCTAATTGGTCCACGGGCCGTAATCAACGAGCCGACTGGGCCGCCATACCGGACGAGCTTGCGCTTGAAGTACGACTGCGGGTCTCTCTCTCTCTCTCTCTACGAGTGACTTGAGCTTTCAACGAAATCTGCCACTGGCCTACGGGATAGCTCTTCACTCGCGGGCTTTCGTTGTTTAGCGAATCGAATCTCTCATGAGCCGACAGCTCGCTTGTCCCGTTGTTATACGTATCTATCTCTCTTTCTCGTCTCTTCCGATCATTAAATCTGAATTTTATTAGATTTTAAAATTCTCAGCTCCGCAGGCGTGTTAATCGATCGCGAAAGCGATTAATTTAATTAACGTCATTCAATTTGCGCCGCGAGCTAACGCAAAAGGATCGGCCCGCGCATATACGAGGGTGCCAAAAACTTCCTCTCTCTCTCTCTCTCGGCGTATAATTTAATTTGTCCAGTATATGGGAGGGGGAACCGGCCGAAATTCAAGGAAAATTAATCGAACGAAACAACGCGAGCCTCTCCCCTACACCTACGATTCTTTAGATTATCTCCAAAAAGCTCATTACTCTATCTCTGAATCCTAATGAAAATAGCAGATAATTAAGCTTAGCAATTATTTATCCTACAATACCGCAATCGCACACGTACATCCCCCCCCCATCCACGATTGTGCAATCGAACGATCGTTTGAACGCGCAATTAAACACAGGTCGCGAAGGGGTGGGGAAGAAGCATTCGAGCGCGTTAAAATTATAAATTCGGCATTTCATTAGCCCCGCGCGATATTCCGCGAAAGCACACGAGAGCAAAGCCTGTTTGGACTGCAGCTCTCGTAAATCCAGGCCGTGCGTTCACGCACGACATGTGCGCGAGTTGTAAAAGCACAGCTCTCTCGTCCCGTGGGAGGGCCGATATCCCGGGCGGCTGCAATTTTTAACGCGAGCTATACTTCGAATCTTTAACGCCGTGACTCTTTTATAACGCGCCGGGGCTTTAGCCTTTCTTATAATGTACGCGCCGGAAAGAGCGTTTGCTCCTCCCGGCTTTTAACGTCGAACGATGAAATGGCGATGGGCCTCGGGATTGAGCGTAGATAAAATAATAACGACCCGAGAGCCGTTTTACGTATACGAGACTTGGCGCTCGCTCTTAACCGCACCATCTCTCTTCTCTCCCGCCTATCTAGCAGACACTGGAATCACACCCTTTGCGTAACTCGCATGTTTATAATCGACAAGAATGTTTTATGCGCCAGCTCCGTTGGTGCGATTTTCGCGTGTATACTTGGAGAGCGTCGGCTGTGATTATCTTTGCACTATACGCTTCGTAGTACGCCTTGGCTTGCGACGCGTCAAAACGTTACAAGTTCGATTAATGAAACGAGAAAGTTTGTCAAGAGAGTGGGCGACTATTGATTTTCGCTCGCGACGTTCACACACTTTTTTATTGAAATCCTTTATTACCAGTAAAAAAAAAATAATCTCCGTATATCAATCACGCGATTTGCTATCGGCCGATAATCCTAATCGGATATCTTTTTTTTTTCTCAAAAGAAGCGAGAATCGTCTACGCGGCAAATCCTTGTTTAATACGAGTTGACCCCCGCACGAGAGCCGTATATGATCGATTTACATCCCCACAAATTTTCGGCCCCTAATCAAAGTCGCCGGATGTTAGCCGTAGGCGACCTTTACAATTCAATGACCTTCATAACTCGGCTGCTTTTAGTGCGCTTGGCCCCAACGCTTTCTCGTTTTAGCCGGTTTCGCGCGCGCGCTCGTGCTGGTAATGAAGAAAAATGGCTCGTGATTTTCGTACGGTGTAAATTTTAATACGACCGAGGGAGCTTTGGCGACGTATGGCTGCGGAAGGGAAAATCAAAGGTAGACGACATTACAATGCCTCTATATATGCGTGCATGTTACGAGGGATAGTAAAAAGATGCGCTATATCGTCGGTTTACGTTCATTTTAGACATATCCTGCGCACTTTTCCTCTCATATTGTCTAATTAATTTTCTTAGTGCCTTTTTGCTCTTATAAACCGAGATGTATAAGGAAATATGTATTTTTTACACATTATTATTATAGCGAGTTTGACTTTATCGTATAGTTTTTAAATTTTGATAAAATGAGAAAATCACGGAATTACTCGTTGGCTTATATTTGGTTGTTCATGCACTGTGCTGTTTATACGCTGTTGCTAACTTGGTAAACTATGGAAAATCAATGGATGCTTATCTCAGGTTAGCCGATGTATTGAGCACGATCGATACGAAATTTTAACAAAAGTTGAAATCAATAATTTTTGCAAAAATTCGACTTCGTCGACGAACAAAGCGTTCAACGCGCGCTACACTTGAAAATTAATTTTCATATTTTTATTCTACATAAAACTAACTGCGTCACTTAAAATTGTTTCATTAAATTTTCATTCAACAATATATAACGCGTTCATTGAAAATAAACGACTGCCGAAGCGCAGATTAGCAATTAATATATATTCAAGCCCTCCTCTTCGAAATATTAATTCAAAAGTTATTAATTAAAACACAATCTTGCCTGTTGTAATTTTAAACGAAGCACACGCGCCCGGGCTTGTAATATTTTTGCAACAATGCATTAATCTAAAAATATTGTAAAAGCAAGCTTTTCCGAATTGATTAATATTTAAGCCCCAGACTCTTTAAAAATGAATATTCGCCCGGTGTCTCAGGCTATATTGAGTAGACGGAGGTGGGGAGCAGCAATCACTTGTAAATTAAGTTGCAAATTTCATTACATTGCGGTGGTAAAGGTGACATTCAAGCGCGCGACGCTATAGGTTTATCGCCAGCTTGAAATTTCCAGCTCGTGTTCTCATCAGCTCGTCCCGCGAAAGAGTATATACCAGCAGTGCTGTATACGTGTACAGGGGGGGGGGGGAGCGGTTAGATCGATGTATTGATAAAGCAGACTTTGCGATTGATATATCACCCGAGAGGAGCTTGATGGAATTTCTTTTTTCTCCCCCGTATAATTTGATAAAATTCTTATTTCCGCCGCTCATATTGTAAGAGAATTTATTGGACGTGCTCGCCTGTTTTTTTTTCTCTCGCTCTCTCCTCTTCTGGCCTCCTAATCAAAAATAAAAACGCCCCGAGATTTAATAGACCGTAATTGTTTTCGCGAGAAAGCAAAGTTATAAGCGCGCGCGTCGGGACACGCGCAATTTGCATTCTCACGTGAATTCCTCGTTAAAGCAGATTCGAGATAATAACAAAAACGCGCGCGAGCCCCCCTACCCCGGAAACAGTCGTACGCGAGGCCGGGCATTATTTCTCTTTTTTTTTATCTTCCCCTCTCTCTCTCTCTCGCGTAAGTACGGCAATTTACAGCGTCCGCGGAAGCATCCGAAGCGCAACCGCAACGCGGTACGCCGCGTAAATTCTACCCTTTCCCCACACCCCCCTTCACCCTAAATTCAACGTTTACGAGTTATTCGCCAGCGCCGCCCTACTACCTCTATTTTTTTCCCTCGTCACGCTTAATAAGTCGTGCCGAGCCACGCCTCGTGCGCGCGCTTTTCTCATTTCGTCCCATCCCGTGGCTTCCCTACTCCTTTTTACAAGAGCAAGAGAGAGAGAGAGAGAGAGAGAGAGAGAAAGTCGTATCGGCGGTTCGTCGATCTCCCCCGCCTTGCTGTGGCTATCGTTTTACACGTGTAACCCCGCACGCTCGCCGCCTCGGGAAACTCGTGTTCTCTCTCTCTCTCTTTCTCGCTGTATCCGTCGCCGGTCAATATTGCGGCGCTGCTTTTTTCCTCTCCCTATACGTCTCGTCGACTTGTTTTTTATTACTTTTTTCTTTCCCGTCCCCTTTGTTTCCTCCTCTCCTCTTCTACTCCCGCTGCTGCCACTTTATTCCGGCGGCTTTTTTTTCGATAAGCTCGATACTTTTTTACGCGATGATTTGAGATTGTTTGAAGCGATGGAATTACATTCCGAGGGGCCAATGAAAAAAAAAAATCTATTCATGTAGCTAATTTGCGATAAGGTTCGAATTGTATTTCAAAATATCCAGAGCTTATGCTTGGGAAAATTTGTATAATTGGCTCGTATGATAATTCATAAGTTGCGCATTCAATCGAATGGCCTTTTGTGTATTATCGTTATTGCAAATAAACCATGATTATTGAAATAATTAATAGTATTTGCGCACAGACAATGTGTATATTAGAGCATAATACATAATCGATTAACGAATTACTCGTGCTTTTGAAATAAATACGGCAACGTTACGAAGCATTACATTTGAATAATTTTTAAAAATATACCATCACGCGAACGTTGAAATTGTTTTTATTCAATATTCCAACGTTCTTATAAAACATCTGTTCGATATCGAATTAAAATTCCATTTTTCTCTGACTTTTCCATCTCCTTATTTTACTTTTTTATTTTTCCTTCCGTTTCCGGCTCTTGAGATTTCCTTCGCTTCGTTCATTTCTTCATCTCTGTCGCGTATATTTCACCATCTGCTCCGGAGCAACCACCTTTCCTTTTGCCTTTCTTTTTTTTTCTTCTTTTTCAGCAATATTTTCCTTTTCTTTTTCTTCGCCTCCTTTCGATTCCATCAATTCTTTATCAATTAAGACTTCTCGGAATTTCTTTTATACCTCTTGGTCCTGTCATTTCGGTATTTCCCTCTTAACGTCTTTCTTTTTTTTTTTATTTTAATACAAAATTTATTCATCCCGCAGTTGTTCATCATTTACATAGAACATTTTTTCAAATTGAATGTTCCCGTGTTTATCCGCAACAACTTTATTAAAAATGCAATTCTCGATGGCGGCGTTTAATTAATTCGAAAAAATTTCCCCCCGCGCTATTCATTACTAACCTTTGCGCAATAAAGTATTCATGTTTCATTCTCCAAGTATCGCATTGCCATTCTCATTTTCCAACGGCGAGGGAGAACTCCTCCTCCATCGGTACAAATATTAATTTATTAAATTTTAATTAAGCTATATATACAATAAACTTGTAATAGTTTTGTAACGTACACGTCAAAAATACAAGCAGCTATACATTACTCTGTTGCAGGTGGACATAAAAAAAAAAGTGCGCCGGAGCAAGAGTCAAGCCCGTTGTTACGATGATTAAAAACAGCAAGAATAATATTTCCCGGGCAGTTTCATTACAAGCGTCCGTCTAATTACTCCCAGGAGGAGCTGGCCTTCCCTACCAGTCCTCGGCTCGCCCGATTAAACCGCAAAAGTACGAGGAGCAAACAACGAGCGAGTGCATAAGCAAAGCGAGAGAAAAGAGAGAGTCCGCGGAAAAATTGAATTTAGCGCAAATGAGCAAAGTTTCGGAGCCGAGGCTCTTGCGCGTAACATGACGCGTAGACACGTGGACGTGCGCATCGCCTACACCGGCCGACCAGACTCGGCTTGTTCTACTGGCGCGACGATCTCGTTATTTTAGCCGGACGTTCTCGGTACGAGAGAGAGTAGCCGATAGTTCCATATAAACACTGGATTTCCAGGTAAGAGATAGAGAGCTATTATTTTTTAAAAGCCGCTAAATAAAGTGCCTCCAAACGCGTTTGTTTACCCGAAACCCATGTATTATCGATATTTTTAACTTGTTAACTTTAATCGCAATGATTGATAATGAAAATTTCATTACTTCCCGCGTCATATTAAAAAAAAAGCCTGACCCACATGTAGCCAGAGAAAAAAAGAAAAAAAAAAAAACGAGGGTCTAGTGGGGGGGGGGGGGAAGAGATCGAATTACCATATTGATTGGTGGACAATCTTGTACCTTTCTCCGGCCATTACTAACGAATTATTCCGGTCGCCCTGGCACCTTATTTTTCAGCGCGCGCGGGCCTTCCACTCGTTCCCGCGGCCACACTAAAATCCTCTCGAGCGAGATGAATTTTCTTTGTCATTACCCTTTCCTTGTTTAATCCCTCGCAGATTCGATTTGTTCTGTTTCAACGCTTTTACAGCCCATTAAACCCCGAGCCTCCTGCGCACATAGGTCACGTCGACTGTGTCGTAAGATAAACTAAAAAAAAAAAGAAGAATTTCCCTCCACCCCTTCTTTCTCTCACTCTTGCGCGAGCATTACGCAACGTATTTTATGCAAAGGCTAAAGAGCCTCTGTAAATGGGGGGAGGAGGTGGCTACGCCTTTTATTAGTATAATGCTCGGCGAGACATGGCGGAGAGAACGCAGCCAGAAGGGGGGGATGAAGGAGGTGGTATAGGACTTTAATAATAATAAAAACAAAGGCTCGCGTGGCGCTGGAGACTGTTCAATAAGTCAAGAGGAGAGCAAAAGACCTTTACCTGCCGGATACATAATGCGGGGCTGCACCTGTTGCAGCCAACGCGCGCGCACGCCGTTGTCGAAGGCCAAGCGCCGACGCGGCTTGTATAAGGGGCGCAGAGACTACGCGCCGCGCTCGCGCACCCGCTGTCTCTTTCTCGCTTTGTTTCGTTCTTTTTTCTTGGCTACGCTCCTGCCGTTCACGTAATGCGGATCGGAGAGATAGAGGAATTATCGTCGTCCGGGGAATCCGAATTCGCGTCAGCGCTCGGATCTTGACTTTGATTTAGTTCGCTTGCGTATAATGTATTACTGCTGCCGGGGAAGAATTTCGTAAAGGAGATTTTAAAGTCTTAATATTTATTCGGTCATTTTGGCCGTGTATAAAAACTTTGTTTTTTTCTTGTTTATTCGCGCTGTTACAAAAATAATCGTCAGCACAGACTCTCACGCTTGCTCTTTGATCAGGGGAATCGGAGTAGCCGAGAAAACGACTAATTTCTTTCGGCGAAAAAGCGCCGCGCGAGCCATCAACCGAAGCGTTACAAAATCGAATCTCCATGCCGACGAGCCCTTTCGAGCTTTAATTCTGTGCTAACATTTGAACTGTAACGAGTGCGACTCTCCTTCTCTCTCCAGCAAAAGCGTAGTCGGGGGGTATAGGAGGCCTGCCAACACTCGGCCAGACTTTGATGAACCAAACAGACTCGTCTCTTTTTATAGGCTCCGTAGTTCCACTTGTACACAAAGTCCCGAGAGAGTACGTTAATTAAACGCACGGCCTGCGCGAGCCGGCCAGGGCAGAGAGAATTTTCATGAGCACAAACCCGTAAACGCGACTCGGGGGGCATTTTTCATCGGCTCAACGCTTTTTATATCGGCCGCTCGCGATCGAGCTTTCGTATTATATATACACACACACCTACAAACACTATTAGTTCCGATAACTCGGGAGCTTTTATTACTTTTATATATATAGATAAATGTAAGCTCTTTTCATAAATGGATAAACTTGTCGGAAGTAATCCAGTGGAAAGTGTTATTTCAAAAGCGCGAGAGCTTTGACAAAACAATGATTATACCAGCGGGGCCGTGAGCGAAGACGGATAAAAAGGGAAGGAGGGGAGTGGAACCGATCGAGCAGCCGAAGCTTTTTTTCGCCAGAAGCTTTCATACTTTATTCGCCATTGCGTTTTTACAACGAAATTTCGATCTCCGCGCGCGCGCGTTTTACGCCCGTACCGCGTCTGATTTGTTTCCGCGGCATTTCCACCCAGATATACGCCGGAGATGCAGAAAAGTTGTAAGAACTTGCTTTATTGGTCGGCCATAAAAAATGCACCACTCTGCATTGGATTCTCGGGTTAAAAAAAATAGAAGGTTGTTCTCGACACTTGACATTTTTCCAGGGGGTTCTTAAAAAAAAAGTAAAAAATTTTGCTGACGCACAGTCTCCCGCTTGAAATTCATTTTAATCCCATCGTTATTGTGTACGCAAGTCCGCGGAGATAGTTAAAAGTATTTCGGGAAAAGCCTGCAGAAATAGCTTCTTAAAATGGAAAAAAAAGGAGAGAAAAAAAAATAATGCACGAGACAGGGTAAAGAGAGTCCGTAGCTTCGTCAGCGATCTCGTGAGGGGGGAGAAACGAGACTGCAGAGGGAACGCGGCGCTGGGGTGGGGGGGCTGAAAAAGAAAAAGAGGAAACGACTTTGTGGGCAAACGCAATTTTTATGGCAAGCGCCCGTGGCAGCTGTGAAACTTTTTCGCGAGAGCGTATACAGCAAGCTTTTCTCGGACAGCACACACATATACACATGGCTGCTATATACGGTAATGCATTAAGTCGGTGCGCCGATGAGAATCGTCGCGGCGGCAAAGTTGAAACGGTTACTGCAAAATGAATCGCGCCTGTAACCTGATTTCCAAGTTGATCGACGAGAGGCTGGAGAGTTTTACGAGGGAATGTACGATTGTGTCCCCTCGCCGATTTTTATGACGAATTTTGCGCTTATTGGCTATTTTCCAAAATAAACGCGCGGGATTTTTCGAGAGGGGGGGGCTCTATTGTTGATGCGGGGCTGGACGCTATCGTGCGTTTTTTGGGGCTTTTAAAAAATTATAAAGCGAAACATTGGTAATTGCGTTAATGTAAAAGGGTTAAAAGCCGCGTCAACCTTGAATTTGCGTAAAATTTACAAAGTGTCTTTTAAAAAGCGAAACATTACACAAAGTCTTCTGCAACAACAAAGACAAAGAGAGTAAAAACGCGTGAGTCAAGTAATGACGTAATAGAAGAATAAAAAGTACTAGCAAGCTGTAGAGAACAGAGCGTAGAAAAAGTATCTCGGGAGGGGCAAAAAAATAAAGTCGAGCTTAGTGGAAAAGGTAGGTACGAAAAGGAGAAAAATATCCTACCGACCCGCCCGAGTCTTCCGAAAGCGCGTCCGATTGCGCTCGCGAAAGAATTCAGAGACTCGTAAATAGCGTAAAGTCAGTGTATCGGCACGGGGGCACATCGAACCTTCGACTAACGTCGAGCTGAAACGCGCGTCTAACGAAGCGCGAACGCCAAATGCCGGCGAATTGAAAATTTGCGGGAGCTCTCGGGGAAAAATTACCTTCGCGACCACCGCGACATATTTTTCGAATATTTTCGACGACTTTATAGACGAGCAGGGAATTACGGCCTTCAATGCATTTTACGCTGAAATTTCGTGGTTTCTTCGCTGTATCGTTTTCGCTATCTATGACAGGTCGATCTTTTTTCATGTTTATTTGATGCTGCCACTTCGGAACGATACAAGCTTTTTACGTTATTGGGTGAAAAATTGAGTTAAATAATAATGCATTTAGACGTATTAAGCGTACATCGCGAGAAATAAAATGTATTAAAATAAAATTACAAGTTTTGGAGAAGTTTTAAAATAAAGCCGGAGCGAAAACTTTCGGAGCTTGCATTTTGTACTTGTCTTAGTTCGGACTCTTTTTCCTGCACTTTTAGCCGCTGTTCTTACAGTTCCAACAATACCATTAATCAATAGTTTGCGCTCGTATCTAATTGAGTTTAAATCAGTTGCAGAAAAGTGTCTATTTTCGTGTTGGAATTTATTTTAAATTTTTAAATCTCCTCGTGTTGTAGTCGATAATATTGGAATAATTAATTTTCATCTGGATAAATTATTTTTATACGCGCACGGACACGTTAAAATTTGACCCAAAAACTTCGTTTGACTTTCTAAAATTTTCCCGTTGGTGATCCAGTTTATTTTAGAACCGTTGAATCTTTTAAGACTCTTCAAGCGTATTTCAACCAAAAAATATCGCTTTTACACTCCGCAAATCCAAAGAACATTTTAACGACGTAATTTTTTTCCGCCCTTTTTTATTAGAACTTTGTGATATTTTCATTTCCTTACCAAGAGCGAAAAAAATACGCTGCACGCCGGAATATCAACTAGACATTCATATGCAAGGTTTCGCACTCTATTTTAAGTTGATTGCGTTTCATTTTTATACTTTGCTCTTTTCTTCTCTCCAACTTTACTATTTTCTATGTTTAAAAATGTTTATTGAGTCCTATAATTTTTCTTCTCATTATTTATTAGCCGTTAGTCATTACTTTCTTTTCTTATTAAATTATTTATCGCAATACGGTACAAAAAATAAATACAAACATTTGTGAGAATCTTCATTTCAAAGAACCGTCGATTAATTATCTGAAACGAAATCAATTTATTCAATTTGTATAGCATAAAAATTCAATAAGCAGACATCAAAATATTTTTCCTACAAACCTATTGATTATGCATTACTCAGAAGCAAATAAACTTTTTTAATTAACAAAAACTTTATTTTTCTACGCTTCCCCCGTTGTCAATACTAACCTGATTATTTACAAAAAAAAAAGAAAAAATTGTTATTGCCAAGCAAAGCTCATAAAGTACCTTATTAAACTTACACGAAAAGAAAAGCCAACAAGCTCTCTTACGGCAAAGTATACAGCATTTAAAAACGCTCGCAACTAGGGCATAAGTCAGAAAGGAAGTAGAAACGAGGCTTCGACAAGCGTCGCCGGGGGGTTGGCGTACGATAAGGGAAACTCATAAACCGTTTCCATTTTAATTAACTTCCTCGATCCGGCTTGGGCCAGCTTGTCAAGTATCTCTCTCTCTCTCTCTCTCTCTCTCTCTCTTCTCTTTATGCCTTGAAGATAGCCGAGGAGAGGAGGAGAGCGCGCGTGTGTGTGCCTTTCGCTCGGCCGATCCCTACGGGTTTCCCGGCAAAGCCACCGAGAGTAAATTACCCATTCGGTAATAAAGCCGAGTATTAGTAGACCGAACGCCAGCGTCCTCCTCCTCCTCCTCGTCATCCGGCATTACCCTTCGACGAAAGCGGAACTTGGAAGAAGCGGAAGAGGGGCCAAGTCGAACAGAGAGACTGAAGAAACTTTGTAAAGGAGCATCGAACGGGACGGGAGGTACACGGGGCTCCGTGAGTGGGTGAAAAATTAAAGTGAAACGCCTGTGAATCGGGAGCTCGAGTTCTCCGGGTGCTACGACCCCATCAATTTAAATCAGTAGTAAAAGCCCCCCGGATCGCTCGGGAGCATTTCCATAACATCGGAGACTCTCTTCCTTTTTTTCTCTCTCTCTTTCTTTTCGAAAATTTCGTTTGCTGCTCCGAATATAAAAACGCATAATTCGATATAACGTTTCTTCCCGAAAATCGCCGGAGTGCCGGTGGTGGAGCAATTAAATTACAAGACTCGCACGTAATCGACAGTCCAATCCCGACTAACAAATAGACGAAAGGGATGTGCCGGGGTGGGGGGTAGCGACGACTGTTATTTCATCTACAAAGGGACGCACCCTTTTGGTATAAGGGCCTGAAACGAGCGCGTCTCCCAGCTAAATACACACAGCGGGGGTATTGCGAGCGAAGCCCACGGTAGAACAGAGCGGCGGAATGAGTGTACGAGCAAGGGGGATAGAAATAAGAGGAGAGAAGGACAAGAGGGGCGGGTGCAGTGACGAAGCTCAGGAAGCGTCTGGGCTTTATTGCGCGATCTCATCGTCGGCCGGAGGGTTGGAGAGGCTATCCTCTACGCTTGTCTCTCGCGCGCTTGGCTGCTCTGTCTCGCGAGGATAGCGCCGAGTAGAGGAGGAGGAAAGGGGGGACAGCCGGGGGCTGCTGCCTCCGTCGCGATGTGTACGTACGTCTCCCACGGGGGATATCCGGCCGGCGGCTAGAGGGCGAGAAAAAGGGGCGGCCGGCTCATTTTTCCAAGTTTTAATACACCGAAGTGCCTCCATAAACTCCTCCCTTATTGCACCTCAGTCTCTCGCGATAAGCCGCGTATCGAGCGATTCGAAACGCTGCGCTCTCTCTCTCTCTTCGCCGCGGCGTTCGGTAGCCAGCAGCGACTTCTCGATACGAACGCATTTGCTTGATTTTGCCTTTTCATTACTTTTAATATTCCAATATCTGCCGATAGTAAGTTTTTGATAAATAATAAAAAGAAAGTATGTAGAGGAATAGCGTAGTCTATAAAAGGAAAGAAGGTAGAGAGATATTTATACTCGGCAGCCCATACACCGGACAGCCATCTCGCGCTTTTACATTCCTTCTCGGCTTTACTCCTCATACCAGCTCTCTCTCGGTCCTAATGCAAAAAAATATTTAGTGCACGCGCAATAAAACTCGGGGCCAGCGTTAGATCGTAAAGAGCGCGCGCAGTGCATGCGCTTGCGCAAGAGAGAGAGAAAAAGAGTGGAGAGCGAGAGCGAGCGCGTGTATGTGCAGCATCGTTTATTTACACCGTGTGGTTTATTGCCGCGCCAACTAATGGATCTTGCCCCTTCTACCCCTGCCCTGGCTCTCTCTCTCTGCTCTCCGGAAAATAGAGCGAAAAGCGAGAAGAGAGAGAGCGTAAGGGACTTTTCACGCCGGTATACAGGAAAAGCGTGAAGCTCGACGCAAAGTCGAGAGCGAGAAGCGTCGCGCAAGTCGAGCTTGAAGTTATCGTTCAGCGGGGACCATCGCGCGTCTCCTTCCACCCACCTTCGTCTCTCTGAAAATTCAAATTCCATTAAGCTGAGTATATAGCAGAGAGCGCCAGACGATTCTCGATCGTTTTTAAGTCCTCGTTAACGCCGAGGCTATCGCGCCTGCTAGCAGCCCGTGGATTTTGTAGGCCGAGCCGTAAATCTGATTGCGCATCCGTGCTTGCGGCCGGCGGCCCGTCACGTTTCGTTGTATACGCGCGATATAATTCGCCGCGTTGAGCTTTATTGACTCGAGAGGGGGGGGAGGGAAGGGATTTCAGCCGAGGGCTGCGCGAGCTTGACGCGCTTTTGCGAAGGTCGAGGTTTATCGGACCTGGTTACGCGAGCACGTGGAGCTAAGGCTTCTTTGGGAGGCAAAGAGAGGGACCAAATGGGGCTGCGGGGAAAGTGTGTTGCGGCGAGAGAGAGAGAGAGAGAGCGAGAGTAAATTTTCTTGAAATTTCGAGCTTGCTCGCTTGAGGTTTATAGATAGAACCTTCCGCTGGGGTTTCTGTAAATAGCTGATAAGGCGGTCGCGCGGAAGGTTTAATTCTGCTTTGGAAATTACTTGGCTCGGATAACAAGTTGTTTTTTTCGCTCAATGTTACATTTTACAGATGTTTTTGCCGCGACTCTTTGGATAATTTCATTGGAATGCTTTAGCGTTTGAGTTGTAATTTTTAATTAAATTTATGAGCTTTCGGCGTGGTTATTTTTGTAGAGGTACAACATATTCTCATAGTATTTAATTTGGTTCTTTTAATCACTTATGCGAGTCGTGAAAAAAGAATATAAAAAAATATTCTATTTCACCTCATAAAGAATTAAAAACTTCAAATTCTATTCACTTTGAGAGAAGTTCAATTAAAAATACGCTTTGTTATCGTTTTAATTAAAAATTCAATTATAATTCGAACGAACTTAGCCAAAGTGCGTAAAGTCAACGGCGACTTAGGTGTCTCGTAAAAAATTAATTTTACCGAGAAATTTCGCGCATAATATACGCGATAGACAATTACAAAAAAAGCGACGTAAAAATGAAAGTATACGTTTAACGTCACACGTCGTTACCGAACAAAATAGCTTGATTTTTCTTATTCGTCAAATGAACCGGACTATACGTAGCGGTGTTAAAAGAGTGATAAAAGTGCTGCAAAGAAAAAAGGGAGGTAAGAAAAAAAGGAAGGCATAAAAGCCGATCGGACGTGCGTCCCTTTTACGACGGTATTTCATAATAATCGTCTATTTGCCAAATTCAAAGGCTTTTCCTCCAATCCCACGCGACGCTGTGCTTTTACTCTTTTTCCCTTTCTGCAAAATCAACTTTCTCGCGCGCAACACGCTCCTTTTTTTATAAAAGATTTTAATAAACTTGCCCCAACTACGTTTCCTCTAAATAACCAGTAGATTCAAAGTCATTTTCGCTGGGGGCAAATTGAATTCGGAACATTAAATACTTATCAAGCTTCGTATCCCACCACCGAATCTATTTATCTTGTAAAAACTCATATTTCAATTTTCCCTCTTTAATGGCCATTCCCCAACCGACAAACAAACTACCAACTTTTCACCTTTTTATTTTCTCGAAGCGAATCCCAAGCCCATAATTCATAATCCAGCCAATAAATTCCCATCGAATCTCTCATGACCGAAGGGTTACACCGAAATTCTCGGAATCGCTTATTACGCATACATTCGCCTTCCGTCCGAAAATCCTCTAGAATTGCTGAAAAGACATGGTCCGTTAAAAATTCTCTCCCTCCGGCACGATTTTCGGACGTCTTCGCTATACGAGCATTCGAAATTCCTGAGCACAATAAAACCACATGTTCAGGAAATGCCTGCGCAAGGGGTAACGGCATCGAAGATAGACTTGCAGCTCGGCAGTTAATCAGCCCGGTATGGCGGAAAGCTCGTCGAGTAGAGAGAGCTTGCCTCTCTTACTCACCTCGATTGCTTTCCAGCCGCCATGTCAATGCGACAATGCCTAGGGTCTTTCCTCTGACTCTTCAGCTCTCTCCTCGAGACACTCCGAGCAAATTGCTGGACCACTCGTACCGGCATTTCCCGTTACCTTCCGCGCGTTTACCGTTTTGTTCTTTTCTTTTCGCTTCGGGTTTATTCGATGGATCCTCAAGCCGATGAGCCTCCGACCAATGTACTTTTTGCGCCGATTGGTATGTGGATCTAGCGGCGTTTCATTTATTTGGAATAATATATCGAAAATTTGGTTACACGCGTTGACAAGCTTGGAGAAGCGTGAAAATTTATCGCGTCCAGTGATAATCTACCGAGAGGATTGTAAATGTAATTAAAGCACGGAAAGGTTAAAGGATTACTGCGGACGAGCAGAGGAGAGAGCAAACAAAAAAGAAGGGACAAAAAAAATTATCACCCAGCCTGGGAATTAGTAGGTTGTAATTCCAAAGAGTCGTCTACAATAGCAGGCAGTAGAGTGAGAGAGAGAGAGAGAGAGAGAGAGAGAGAGAGAGAGAGATCATCTCGAGCGTGAAATCGAGATTTGTTTTCTCATTCCGGTGATTCGCTTTAGTTTTATTTCCCCGAGCGCTTAGGCTAACGGCGCCATTACCCTCTCTCAACCCCTTTCGCGCGTTTGCTTTGCGCCGAAGAGCACCGAACGGGCACGGCGGCGCTTTTATTATTTAACCTCGTGCAACCCACAGAGACACATCTCTTTTACACGTCGTCTTTTGTTTCTACCGATCGAGTACACACAGAGCCGGCACTATTGTCAACTGCCCCCCCCTTTTACTCTTCTCAACCTTTTCCTCTTTCTACTCGCAATAAAAGTGCAAAACGAAGGGCATAAAGAGAGGCTACGGCAAAGGTGAAAAAGAAATCACGAGGGTTCGCTCTCTAGCAGCAGCGAACAATGGAGTGACTCTGTCATCGGCTCTCGGTACTGTAACTGCGAGCTAACTTCAGGATTCGCGTTTTTCTCTCCTCTGCATGGAACTTTCTCCCTCTCTCTTCTGCACGCTTGTCCGCTTTGTTTCGTCACGCTTGTCGACTGCAAGATAACAAATGTTCCGAGCTCGCTATCGAGTCAACTTTAAGCTCGTAACTCCGTTACCGCATTCTCCCTCTCGCGCGTGCGAATCATTGTCATAACAGCCTTGCCGGAACTGCTGGACTTCGAACTTTTTTTCCATGCTGTCCCTTGAAAATAATAATTCCATGGAAATCGATAATAAGTTCCTTATTTCCGAGTTATTGTAAATTACAATAACTAAAAAATTTAAAAGAATTACAATTTGTAATTCTTTTAAATTTTTTTTTTTTGCTTGTTTCTACGCTGTAATTGACAGATTACTTTCGGTGGTTTGTTTCGCAGTCGAATAAAAAAGTTGGCCGAGTACAGATCGAAACTAATTATTGTTACTTTTTTCCATTTCGCGTGTCTTTTAAAAAGCCAAGTACAGAAAACTCGAGTATTAACGGAACGACTTGGCCTGAATTGTTTCTCTTCTGCTTCTTTCTTTCCTTTATTTTTTTTTTTAATTTGGAAATAAAAATCAATTCTCAACTAACGTTTTCCTCTCGTTCGTCTTCTTTTTCCATTCATTCTCGTCTTCTTTATCGATACTCCACACTTTTGATTAAAATCCTCGTTTTTCAATCTGTCCGCGTGCTCACCAATATTTCGAACTTTTGATCAGTTATTGATAATTACGAGTGGTAACAATTTTTAAGTAGTCATTGCCAATTTCCAGTCAGACACAATCCAAATTAGTCGTTCCAGCAATTTCGAACGAATAACCAATAAAATCTTATTAAGAAAAAGCAGCAAGAAATAAATCCTCCAATATATCCCAATGGCGCCTTTATATCTGAAACTCGTATAAGCGATAAACCTATCACACGCGTATCTCTCTGACAATTGACAGTGAATCTTGATTTGTTTCCCTCCCTCCCCCGGATTTTTGTGTAAAATAAGGTGACGACGACAAGGGCTTTGCCGTCTCTTTTTCATATCGGACCTAGCCGAGCACGGGGCTGTAAAGGAAGCACAAAAAGAAGGAGAGAAAAAAAAAGTTCAACGGACGAGCGAGGGAACGTGCTGAAAACTGTAAAAAGCAGAGGCGCGCATAAAAAAAAATGGAAAATAGACGGACGCGTGTGTGCTCTTCTCTCTCTACTTTCACCTCTTCTTCTTCATCTTTTTTTCTTGTACGCCCTCTCCTCGTATACATAAATACATCGTTGTCCGAAGGGAGTTTAAATCGAATTCGCGCGTTTCCTTTTATGCCTGCATACCCTTTTTGATGGACGCGTGTCCGCGCGCGCGAATTCGCCGGCGCTTTTTACATCGTTTGCATAATGCCCATTTGATTTGTCCATGTTTTATTTATGCCTCCGCCACGAGCGCAACCTTTTTTTCCTTCCAAATTTTCGCTCTCGTACACTTCCACCGCGGCTTTATACAGATTAAAAATTTTATCGAAAAACTACGCGTCGCCGAGCATATTTTCCATTCGACGGATACAGCCGAAACTTTAATCGATCGATCGCGCGTTAATCTTCGTAATAGCCGCATAAATTTGTGCCCGCGAGAGCCGAGTACATCGAAGGGATAATCAAGGCTGCTAAATAATACCAACGAAGCGTGTAACCATCTCTCCCTTCGATCAACCTTGTCTCTTGCTCATCAAAATTTGAAGTTTGTCATCTTACTCGCGCTATCGGACGATAATCTTCAAGAGGAGCCACGCGGAAAACTAACTTTTGCATAAAGCAATTTAGTAACGAACTGAGAAAGGATCTAATGCGCCGGGGCTAATGAGTTTCGAAAAGATAAAAAAGAGACGAGATGCGTATCGCGGGCATCGCCTTGAAAATAGAGTTTGCCGAACTTTTGCCGCTCGGCTGCGCTGGCGGGCTTTATTTTTTTTTCTCCAAAGAATGATTAATGAAGATGAATAATCAAAAAACAATAGGGCAAGACTGCTATTTTTTTTTCGTAATGATTGGCCTCTTGACAATACGCGTGTATAAGCAACCAGTGCTAACCGAAATAATCTTCGTTTACTCTTTTTCCATAAAGCAATAAACTAAGAACCAAAGTGGCCAAGCGCTGGGCAATTAAAAAGTTTGCGTACGATTGCGTAGGCCGCACTAAAGACTTGTTTTAACGCTTGTATACACGACGGGAAAAGGCTAGTCGAGAGAGAGAGAGCAGCGATAATACAATGGCCGTCTCTATTTAGGTTAAATCCTCGACCCAGTTATGGCTGTAACTTCAGGCTTATTTCAAATCTGTTTTACTAGCGCACATAACGTAATTTATCTCGCGACGGCAAATCAACGTCCAGCCTTCTCGATTCCCCTCCCCTCGCTCGCTCGGATAATCGTGCATTTCGCTCCGGACCGGACAATCGCTCTTTCCTCTCTCCCTGGCACCCTAAAATTCGAGCGAGTATCAACGTTAGCCCTGCCTTCGGCGCTCTAGGAACGGGGAAAAGGTCACTCGTAAACATGCGGTTAACGAGGTCAATCTCCACCGCTCTCGTCCTTACGGCGCACTGCTGCTTGACGAATCACGGCAACCCTCTCTTACACTCCTTGTCTACGTCTCTATCCAAGTTCTTATTTATACACTGTATTCGTGAAAATTATCGAGTTTATTATCAAAAACCAAGTCAGGCCGGTCCTCCCGTGAAAATTTCGAGAGCAAAGACTCTCCCCCCCGTTTTTGCATTTAGTTCGCCGTTTTCATTAAATTCCCCGCTAATTTGGCCGGGGCGGTCGGGCCGAGGGGAAAATAAAAATAAAAGAGAATTAGGTCAGCGTCAAAAGGTCGTTGGGCTCGTCTCGTTTTCATTCAATGAATCGCTATTTCATTTCTCTGACATAATAACACATGCCTCTCTTGCTCTTGAACGACATGTATATCCAGGGAGAGAGAGAGAGAGAGAGCAGGAGAGAAACCAGAAGGGGGAGGGGATCGAGGAAAGGAGGAAGGGGGCCGATAGACAGAAGCAATCGCGAGGCGAAACTGGATGGAGCTCCCCTACTGATTTCGCGGGGGGGGGGAGGGGGGTAATGAAGACAGCGACGGGACGTCCGATAAAGTCGAGGGGATCTCCCCTGCGACGATCCTAACGCGATAAACGCTCGGCTCTTTCCCTATTTTCCTTCTCTCGAAAGCGCTCCTCCTCCACGGAGCCAAGCCAGCCGAAGGCCTCTCGGCGGATGAAGAGAGAGAGAGAGAGAGAGAGAGAGAGAGAGAGAGAGATGGCAAAGGCTCTCTCTCTCTCTCTCTTCTCGAGACTGCGTTCCTCGCCCCTGGGAGATCCGAGGAAAATTCGTGTGCAAGGGAACATGCAGGAGGCCGGGATTATACGACGACGTCTCGAGCCCCATACAAGCGGCATCCTCCCCCGATTTTCAAGCCTCGAGCTTATTTTTCCTGCTCTCTCCCTCTATCTTTCGCTTTTTTTTTCTTCCTCGGCGTCTCGTGGCTTCTTCTCGATATAGAGACGTGCACACACACACACACACACACTTGTTCCTCATCCCCTCGGACGTTTCCCAGCGGTAAAAAAAGGGATGGAAAACTTTCTCGTCGTGATATGGAAGAAGGGATACACGACGATGAGAAAGCAAGAGAAAGAGAGAGAGAGGTAGTGAACGCGGGCTCTGAATTGGATTTAGATTTATTTCGAGCGCAGCGGCATTGATGCTGGATTCTTGGAAATGAAGAACGAGAAAGAGAGAGAGAGAGAGAGCTCGATGTCATGGGAAGCTAAAGCACTCGCTGGATTTACGTCTTGGAACGTTAAATTGTAGCGGAGGATTCGCCGAGATTTCGGATCGACCAAGGTATACAATGCCTGTTCGTCGAGTTCTGCCGTGGACAAATAAAAATAAACACCTGTTTTTTTTTTGTAACGTGTAGAAACTAGCTGTACGGAATGCTCGATGCGCCAGTGGAACGAGTATAGGTAATTTGATGGACGACCATTCGTTAGAGAGACATGGTAAGGCAACGCCGGGTAAGTAGATAAGCCCCGAGTGTGGTCAGACGCCGTTAATAAGATCGATATACGCGTGTATACGGAGTAGCGCAGCAGCCCGTCGAGCTTTTGTTTACTCTCTACACTGGTTGTTAATCCGCTTACGATAATTCAAAGAATACGCGTATTTTTCAACACCCCCCCCCCTCTACTTATTCCTATTCTTTGTTTATTCCGGATCATAACGGCCTCTGGGCGCATCACGTGAGAGATTAAGTATGCGCGCGCTAAACTTTCGACAAACTAGAGAGCGTAATCTCAATTTTCCACCCTCTTATCTCCGAAGGCATTCACGAGACTGTAGACACAAGAGAGGGGAAGCACAGGCCGAATGTGGCGTCGAAGCAAAGGCTGAAAGATGCAGCAGGTCGACATTCATACACACGTACGGTGTGTGTGCTGCGAGTAAAACTTTACGCTGAATGGAAATAGAATTGCGCTTTGAGCGGGAATGGAGTGCCATTCGTGGACAAAGAAACACGGCTGAAATCCGTTTTTCCGCCCCCCCCCGCTCCTTTTTCTTCCTTCTCCACCTCTGCTTCTTCCTTTTTGCTCGTCCGCCGTTGTACGCGCTGAATGGAGCTGCTGCAGGAAACAAATCCCTCCATTTTGCCCACCTCCTCGCCTCCCCCGCATTCTAGCGCCAATTTTGCTTCGCAGAAATATTTTCATTGTCGTAACGGAACGGGCTGGATCGTCTTGCACGAATGAATATTCACAAGCGAAGCTGATAGGTCGACGACGCGCTGTAAGTGTACATCGGTTTATCCGCGCTCTGTATACAAATTCGCCTTGAGTTGTCTCGTTATTAATACGTTGCAAAATGTATGTACATCGGTGTAAATATTTCGTTTACATTACGCTCACGTTCTCGTAAAATGGATACGCACCAACAAAATAAAACCGCGAGCAGGGACCAAAATTAAAAGGAAAAAAGCGGGAATAAACGAGAGAGGAGTATAACGACGAGCTCGTAAAATAGCCATCGGACGCGACAAGTCGAGAATCGATTAATCATTGCGCCGCTGCGCGAGGTTTAATCTGCATGGATCGCCCGGGAATCAGTCGAGCTTCGGTTAATAAAACTTTGCTCCCCCCCCCCCCCCGGGGGGCGCGAAAAATTTTTGCGCCTTACGTGCGGGGGAAGTGAGGGGGAGGGGAGGGGAGTTTCAGTTGAATAGGGCGACTCGCAGGAGCGGATATCGAAGGCCGCCGGTGATATAACCACGAGGGAAGTTCTCTCGCGGTGGCGGTGGGCCGTTATCGCGAATAGAACGAGAGCGATGCGCACGCGTATAAGCGAGCGCGTGAAAACGGAAAAGTCGGCTGTGGGGGGGGGGAAGAGGTGGCTGGCGGAGGGAGAAAAGGAGAAAAACAGCGACGCTCATCCGACGGTACAATAACCCCTTGCTCCTGGATAAATCCTTGGTAAGAGGGGAGGGGATGCGACGTAGTTCCGGACGGAGACGATTGCATTGTCGCGCTGCGCCCCCCGTGAAAGAGAGTAGTTTCCGCGCGACGCTTATTATTTTAAGGGGATCGCCCGCTGCTAAGGCTGTTTTGTTCGGCGGTATCTTTTTGTTACCGACTCGCTCTTACCGATGTTTTACAAAAGGGCCTGTGGAGCTTTGTCTTCAAAGATTAATTTTGAAAAGGCAATGCTTATTAGTGCGTTTGAGCATTCATCAGAACTGCTAATTGTAAAATATTTGCTGTGTAGGCTATAGGAAGAAATACCGGCTTCCGTAAGCCCTGTATCGCTGTAGAGAAAAGGTCGAGCAATACGAGTTTTTAAAATTATTGATATCGAACAAAGTTTTCAATTAAAAGAGTTTCATTCGAGCGCTCTCGCAATACAGTGGAATGCTCGCTCGAGCGGGAGCCGAGGCTTTTTTAACGCCTATTAAAAGCAAAAGCATCCGACGATTCTAAACCAGCCCTCTCTTTCTCTCGCAATATAGCGAACTTTTTTTTCTCCTCCTATATAGCCATCGCGAGCTATATAAGCCCGGAGCCTCGGAGAGAAGCAAACTCTCTCTCTCGGTAAACGCGCAACTCTCTCTGGCATTTGCAGTGCGTGCCCGGCTAAAACTTCGCACGCGTGCCTTTCTCTCTCTCTCTTTATCTGCAGCTGGCGAGGCGAAAAAAATTTCCTCAAACGGGGAGGAAAAGAGAGCGGCGAATTTCAGCCTGTGTGCCGCTTATATATCCGGGGGGGAGGCGAGCTTTTCCACTTGGGAGATTTAATTCCGGCAGTTGGCTCTCTGCTAAGTTCCACGCTGTACAGAGAGAAAGAGAGAGAGAGAGAGAGAGAGAGAGAGAGATCTCTACTTCTTCTTTTTTTTTGTCCCGGGGCTCGAGTTATCCGCGTAGCGGTGGCGAGAGTAGCGGCAGTGGAAGGCTCTGGCGCCGGATATATATCACGGCTAGCGCGGAAGTATCGCGTTCAATCTCAATCCGTCGGCGCGTCACGCCGGGCTAACTTTACCCGCCAGATCAAGTGTGCCCCCAACTCTCTCGTCTCTCTTCCTACTTCCAGTAGAAAGAGAAAGAGCCGTATCTTTGCCTCGGGCCAGCCATCTTCGGGTGAGGAAAGTGACGGAAGTTCTGCGTCGGCGTCGTCGAGAATCCGATCTCGACCGATTCCGCCGACCGACAAGCAAGCGATATACGCTGAATTGGTCGTTGGCCGGCGCGGCGTAAAAAAACAGTTGCACGCACACGCACAGCCGCGCTATACAGAGAGACGTTGTCGGGGAACAGGGGGCGAGACGCAGAGGGTAGGTGGTCGGAGGAGTATGAATAATGCAGCCGGGAACCGGGCAATGAGATGCGGGCCGCGTCTAGCAGCTCGCGGAATACGAAGCAGCATATAGCTCTGGGCATTTGCATTTCGCGCGGCTCGCGAAGAAACGCCCTTCTTTACTCTCCCCCCTGCTGCTGCTGATGCCGGCCGCGATAAATCGTGGTAAGTCCATTTTTCCGTATACCTGCCCCTCCTTCTCTTCTGCCCTTCTCCTCTGCCTACCAAAACGTATACCCCCCTGACGTTGCGCGACACTCGCTTAACGCCTACACTGCTATAGCTATAAAAAAGAGAAAACTGCCGGCTAGAGGTTGTCAAGGCTGATGTTAATGCGCGTGATTGACTAAACGACGACTTTTACGAAAGCGCGCGGAAATTATTCGATATCGGAAATGCTGATGTACTATATAACAAAGAGAGAGAGGATGTATCGTGTAACGGCCGATGACGCCTGTCTCTTTGTAAGCTTATACTCGGATTGCGCCGAGGTTTTTCCCCGGGCTTTGAGCGTTTTTGTTTACTTGTTTCCTTGTACATCACCTGGACGCCTCGGGACACGTTTTTGGCTTTTAACACAGCCAGAGGATCAAAGTTGTACGCCGAGGTACTTCATACAGCCGAAACTCTCTCGTTTATTTTAAAACTTTCAAAACGATCAAAGTCCAAATTTGAATAATCCCGCGTTGGCAATCAGTTCACTGCGCTACAACACGACCCCCAGAGTTTTCAAAATCACCAGCCGGGCGGATGTGATGAAATTAGCAAAACCATCGGAGATCCTCTCGCGTACGACACCGGCGTCTTATTAAACTTGTATACTCGGCAACGTGTCAACACACACGCATACGCACATCTAATTCCCATTTGAAAGCAAAACACAGAAGCTTTAGCCGTGACGTATATGTACACCAGCTGACAACGACGACGCCTGTCAAATTCCGAAATCCTCGGCGCAAAGCCAAGCGAGCGGATGAGACAAAAGCGGCGAATGACGAAGCATTGCCTCGCGGCGCGATTAAACTCCCCACCGCGTATATACGTATCCCCCAATCATCCTTTTCGGAGTAAATCCCTCGCGCTTTCGATTGCAAAGTCGAATTCGCGCGAGTCTGACGGGGCCTAGGAAGCTTTTTATCGGGGCAATTATCACCCTCTGATTTATTTTATCCTATCTACCCGGCGCGAATCTTATACTTCTTTTTTTTTATCGCGAGCGCCCCCGCCCGAGAGACTCTTGCACGAATAATCGGCGTTTCGTGCGCGGCTTGCTCAAGTGTTTTAATAGATGCCCTCCAGCCTCGAGTCTACCTCTCTATTTTCCTTTTCCTTTCTTTTTTCTTGTTTTTTAATTTGTCCATTTTATCCCGTTTTTTTTTCTTTCGCCCAGTGTGCTTTAATTGCGCGCCGTCGTTATCATTACAGTGTGCTCCAGATGCTGCGCGCCTGTTTACCATTACTTGACTCCGCGTTACTTTAACGCGTGCCTCAGAAATTTTTGCCCTCCCGGCGCGTGCTTGCGAGATTTTTCTTTCCCTTTTTTTTTTCGTTTATTCCTAAAAATGTTGTAGCATTCGAGATGGTGTAATAATCGTTGTGCACGTTAGAAAAAAGAAACTGTGTCATAGATAAATAATTCATTTTAACGCGATATTCTGTATTTTCGAGGAACGATGATTAGGGTCGATAACCCTTGCAAGAATTGCTTGTATCATCTATCCAAATTGTTCTCATTTATAAACGTTGAAACATTCATTTGTACAACAATTATTAATTTCCGGCGATCCATCTTATTCGATCTTCCCGGGCCAAGCGTAATCAGAATAGATATTTCCCGGAACACACACATCCACCCGGGAAAAATAATAATTCGAGCGATGACGAGGAGAAACGATAACGAGTTGCGCAACATGTATAATAACATCGTCACGCCATAAAAATGCCCATAAGCGGAAATCCACGGAAACTTGGGCAATTCCGCGCGGATACATAGATTTAGCTCTCGAGCATATTCTAAAGTTGATTTCCCTTTCTCAGCGGCAGGCTTTATCGGTCGTTCAACTCGGCGGCGGCGCATCGGGCAATCAAGCCGTGAATATTGACTACGATTTTTTTGGGCGGATGGGCTTTGGAAAAAAGCGTGGGCTCACCCCAGGCTGTATATGATGGATGGGAATAAGCCAAGCGCCGAAGCGACGCGGCGTTTCGATGGCTTAAAGCCATTGGCCTCTCGATCGAGAAATATAGATTCCGAGGCCAATTTATTCGACACGTCTGCAATTTTTATGGGCCTTTAAGAAAAGCGGTTATACCGAACTCTCTCTCTCGGACGACTTAACAGACCGTGTGATCCTCTGGACCCGCCCAATAGTCCTACGTCTCGCGGTACTTAATCACGTAATCGGAAGGAAAGTTTTCCGTGGAGGGAGGAAAAAGTTTCCGGAGACTTATATACGCGGGGCTTTGGAGAAAACAATCGTCTTCGCGTCGTTCGTTTAAAAGCCCGGCAAAAAGTAAATGCTCGAGTATAACGTTCGATCGTTCGATTAACGAACTCTTGGCAGCTTCTGTTGTTCACCGAGTGTTTAAGGAGAAGCGAAGATATTGGGTAAGTTTAGTATCATACAGGTACGAAAATTAAAGTAGATTTTGTTTTACTTTAATAAATACTCCACCGATTATGTTTATAGAGAGTGTAACGAAAAGAAGGAAAAGAAAACTTTGTAAATCTTATATAATTAGACGATAATGTTTATTTTTCTAGAAATAACTCAAACCACATACTCTCTCAAGAGAGTTTATTAGTGAAGTCAGTCGCAATACGCGTGTAACGAGATTAATTCGAGGCATTTAGCTCTAACGAAAAGAGATTCTAAATCCAAGTTAATTCCATCATGTTTGAAAAACATTTAAAAATACCGTTAGACCGAGAGCCCAGTAGATCCAGTTATAGCGAAGCCGGCGTATTACTCTGCTCCCGCCAGCTAAGCCACCCACGTCGTCTTCTCCCCTTCGTCCCGCCGGCCAACAAATTAATTAAAAAAATTTTTAAATTATCCCTTCGAACGAGGCTTAAAGGCTGTATCAAATTTCCAATATTGACTGCCGGCTCAATTTTATCGCGAAACTCGATACACACTCCAACCGAGTTATAAGCTCAACTTTCTTTTCCCAACATAAACATTCTTCGAAAAGTCAGTCGGCACGAGTTTAAATCAACTTTAACCGGCCCACGCACGCGAGCCCCGCGCACGTCCGTTCACAAGAGCCTTATCCATCTAAAGAGAGAAGGAGGGGAGCAAACAATTTTCCAGATCACAGCTTATTCACACAATCATCTTGGCAACGGCGATAAGAGCAAAGCGTGTCAAAGCGAATAGACCGAAAAAAAGGCTCTGTTGTCATTACCCGGCCCTAAATTTGCCCCGCGCGCGACGATATAGCCTAAGACTATCGCGTGCCAAGCCCTCATAACTTTCATACTTGCGCGACACTCGCTTAACGCCTACATCGCTATAGCTATAACCCTCGCACCCTCGGCCGTTTAAGAGCTCGGGAGCACTTGTATCCCTGTTCCCTTCGACTAAAACGCGCTAACTTTTCCCGCGTTTTTCAGATTTTTTATCCAACCCCCCCTCGGCTAAAGTTTCCCTTCCGTTATATAAACGCGATTGCGACTGACTTGGACCGCAGTCCCCGCGTGATTTAAAGGGCAGTTGTTGTGTGTACGCGCCTGCGTATGGGGGGAGGAGAGGGGACGCTGAATTATTCATACTCGGCAAAGCGCTTCGGCGCTGGAAGTTAGGCCACACGCTGTTATATATATCGCTAAGTGGAATGTATATGGCCCACGCGCTCGCGCGAGGAAAAACGTTGCCCAGATGGAAATGCTTCTAACGCCCGTCTTTTTTCCTTTCACGCCTGATCGAAGATTATTGCGTTGGATATTTGAATTTTTTTCAATTTTCACCTGCTCCTCCCTCTGTATCTCTTCCGTATTTTTATTCCGAGATACAATTGTTTCGGATGTGCGTGGAAAGGAGAAGGCAAAGGGGAAAAAAATTGAAAACGTCTACGAGCAATCAAGGCTGTATGATTGATGACGACATTCGGCAAAGTTTGCCCGGCAAAGATTACGCTTATAGGCGTTTCTCATCATAATAAAGCGAACGAGTAATCACTTAAACGCGAGCCTTCGAACGGGCTTTAACGGTTTTATTTTATAAACCGTAGCCTCGCCTCGTCGAATCTAATAATAACCGTAAGATGAAACTGCCTCTCTCTCTCTCTCTCTCTCTCTCTCTCTCTCTCTCGCCCAAGCACGTAATTAACGATCAATAAAGCTAGTACGGCTCGTCGCAGTCGCGATTCCAAGCTTGCGCAATGAAAAAAAGGGGGTAAAGGTAAAAGAAAATAAAAAGGCAAAGAGTAAAGGAAGATAAAACAAAAAGAGAAAGGAGAGGCACGAAAAACAAACGCAAAGGCAAACTGAGAGCTTGAAGATCACGCTTCATTCGTTTTTTCGTTGCCAACTGCTACTGCAGTCGCAGCTTTATCAGCTTCTCTCTCTCTCTCGTTTGCCAACCGTAGCGCATAGCTTTCTCATCGTTCAATGCTTTGTTTTGCCCTTCTTTATTCGCGCCTACGTTTCTCCCCTCGTGTTTCGCCTATCACTTTGCAATTTTTTTTTGCTCACTGTATCCAGGTGCTTCCGTACTTTTATGATCATCGCGACGGGGGTTTCCCGTTCAAGAGAGAGAGAGAGAAATAGAGATATAGACGGAAAACAATTTTTCCGCCCTACAAACTTTACAAAATTTGTCAGTCGCAATTTTTTTTTTACCGAGTTCGAAATTTTTCCGAGGATTTGACTGTACGTTTCGATAAACTGTACTAAGCTTATTGTGCACAACTGACAATGGCGATATTTTTCATGAGAGCTGTATTCGAAACTTTGTTTTTTCGAATAAAATATTTAAAAAAAAAAAAAAAGTTTTCCCCAATTAGTTCGCGAAAAACAAGAAGAGCGTATGTAGCTTTCATTGTACAAATAGCGCAGGACACACGCGTGTCGATGATAAATTTTTACGCAAATTTTTAATGGCATTCCGTTAGAATCAAAATATTGATCATCAATTGTGCCTGGTTCATGCGCGTGCATCGCTTATTAAAGCAAAACATTGTCCCCTAAAACTTTTCTGCTCAACAGTATGCTTCAACGGTGTACTTTGCTCCCAACATTTTAATTAATATTCCTGTGACCTCAAAAACAACAATAATCATTCGTATCAACAAGGATGGAAAATATATATCAAACTATTATCACCTTTTATTTACAAGCACTAAAAATCAGCGTTGGTAACTTAACCATCGTTTGACTATAAACCGCATTATCTATATCTCGCCCAGCATCATTAACATTTAACCACGGCATCATTTTACCGGTAAGCAAAAACATTCCTCTTCTGAATAGAAACGCATTAAAAAGGAATTCGAATGGTCTCATAAAGATTCATGTTGAGAATATCGGCCCTTTTCTCTCACCTCGCACGTGGCTTGTATTATACGAAATATCGATCTCTTCCGAATGCGCCCCATAACGAACAATAAAAAGCTTGGCCTCTCTTACGTTTATTACATTCGTTACCTTTCTGATTTTCCACTTTTATTCTTCAGATACAAAAGTCTTTTGTTAGTTGAAAAAAAACATAAAATAACCAATCAAGAAATAGCCAAATTAAAAAGAAGATTCATTATTGTACCACGTTACAAGTACCAAATTGCCCGCCTGCGATGCAACATAATTTTGATTGAAAATCATCGAAGCTGTATTAGACAGTAATTAATCCTGCTGGTTTCTTAATAGCCATTAAGTAGGAGCATACCGAGAGGGTGTAGAGTCAGCTCGCTCCAAATGCAAGTCCGATCATTATTCTAATTCCGCTCGACAGCGCTCGGTGGCTCCTTTCGAGTTTAAAAGCTCGCAAGAGAGAACTAGAGCTCTTGCGGGAGGGAGGTGAGCGAGAGAACTGAGAAGTGGCTGAGGGACCGCGGAGCGGAACGAGGTTCAGGCATAAAGGAGGTCGATACTCGCCGCCCGCTCGTACAGGAGTATTAGGATAATGGAGTCGTCTCAGCCGCCGCTGTAGCAGCAGAGAGAGAGAGAGGCTTGCTTTCTACTCTGGTGATAGTGCGAGCAGTGGGCCTCGCACCCTCGGATGCATACTGACGCGGCTTTGCTTCTGCCGGATGATCATCGTCAAGGTGATTAATTATCGCCTACTCGCTTCGGCTCTGTTTACACTCGTCGGCTCTTTGTTCGTCTATTCTGATTAGCAGTGATAGCTCGTGCGTGGGATTGTTTTTTGCATTTGGTTCTTTGTTCGGTTGATTTTTGGGAAAAATAGAGAGAAATTTTTCGAAACGCCAGACAAATTAGTTTGAATCTTTTTTGATTGACAGTTTTCCCCCAAAAATTTCAAATTGAACCCATTAAGTCGCGTATTTGGTTGGAATGAAATATTCAAAGTGTACGTATGTAGTTTTAAATTGAACCGATTAATCTGGAAACATAAAAAAAAATATGTCAAAAGATACAATTTTTTTAGTGCAACGTATCAAAGTAAAATTTTATTATAGTAAAAGCAAATACTAGATTTTTCCTAAACGTGAAAGATTCTCCACTCTCAAAAAAAAAAAAATTTGATTTTCCATTTTCCTGAAATTGGAAACGATTTTTTCAAATTTGTAAGCTACACTCAAATAAATATTCTAAAAGTCAATAATACAAGATTAATATTTACTTGCTGTTATAATGTCCACGTGTAGAGGAAAGTCAAATCAAAGGTAAATATTAGAATCCGGTTTTTTTTTCTTATTTGACCTCTATTAGCTCGAGAAAAACACAATTTTCCTTTTGACTTTTCTCGTAAAGCAAAATGATAAATAATCGCCGGCGCTGCAATCTTGACAGCGAGAAAATTAGCACAGTGTCAAGTGGAAGTTGATCGAATATGATTTATTTGTTGTGATGTTTTCTGCGCTAGCTTGATTCCTCTGCCACATAATCTTTCCCTCCCCCTTTATTCTTGCCCAATGGCAACCCTAATCTACCAGAAATCCTTTTCACCGTGAATAAAATTACTTTTCATAAAAATAGAAGCTTAATTATGTTATAAAAAAAAAAAAATTACGTTGCGGGTACGGGAGTTAGATGCAATGTAGATTATTCGTTTGAATTACCGTTTTAAATATAACGTGTATATTCGGATCGGCAATGCGTCGTTTAATTAAGAACTTATCAGAAAGTGTTTGAACTTTATATCTTATTATGTTAATGAAGTGTAATAAACGTGCAAATGAACTTACTTCGAAAAAAGACCAACGAAACTGATGAACCTGCAAAATAAAACAGAGGTCTGTAATTACATTCTAGGCGGAAAAAAGGCAAAGAGTTTTAAAAAAGTTGTCGATCGGAAACTTTCCAATTTTTTTTTATATTCCATTTAGAAAGTATGCGCACACGCGCTGTATTTGGAGTCGTAGAAATTTGAAATGCATGGATATGTTTTAAATCATGATTTCCTCGAAATCCAATTTGATCTTACTCGAAGGTCGAGGATTTTTTTAGATTTTATTTTTTTTCCATATACACTGCGACAATTTAATATTCCACGAAAGAAAAAATTGTTACGTATACAAACCCTTTTTTTCCCTCACTCTCTAGAAAAAGTTACAAAATTCCACTATTTAAATTTTCATATCAGTAATTTCAAACTTTTATTATAATAAAGAATCATACTAACAACTTTAATGAATTGTAATGAGCTATGATGGATTAATGCTCCACGGACACGAATATCCCATTTAGCGCGTAATCTTAAAAAGCTTTTAATTAATGTTAATTCTCACTTACGCATTAATGCAATACTCGAGTATCCGCACAATAGCTGTAGTTAAAGCAACAAAGCCTTGTCATTGAAGTTACCCAAAAAAAAACATTGAATTTCATCTTTAGCCCGAATTCCCCAATCCACTCCTCTACACACACACGCGCGCGCAAATTTGAATCAACCGACAACAAGACGAATCCTCTTTCATCGACTCCGCACAAAACGCCCCTCACTCTCTCATATTAATCCCAGCTTATACAGCCAATTCAAATGATTCCCCCATCCTCCACTTGTCCTTTCCATCAATAACCCGAAAATCAAGCTCCCACACGCAGGCGCATCATCGATCAAAAAAGCCCGCAATCAAAGCGGTGCGTCGATCAAAGCTCTTCGCCTCTCTCTCTCTCTCTGGCCGCAGCCCCGCAAGTATTTCATCGTGAATTCGCGATTTAACCGCGCATTACCGGACATCCGTACTTGAAGCTCTAGGCTGCGCCCGCGCCATTAATCAAAGGCGCTATCTAAGCGCCGCTACGAAGAGAGGGAGGAGGCTACCGGTCACGTCCTATGCTCTTCGACAGCATAGACGCTCGTCGTTCCACCTCTTCTCTCTGCCTCTCGTAAATCCGGCCTCGAATTAATGCGGATATGTGCCGGGCACGCGCTAAAGCTCACCTATACGGCTAATGGATTTATCGTAAATCGAGAGCCGATCGCCTCCGTAAGCACGGCCGAGCGTTAAATTTTCCATTCGCGCGTATACCCCCTAGTGTACGCAGTATCGCCCTTTCTCTTTCTTCGCTCAACAGCCCGAGCTTGCGCTCTCTCTTCTCACCCTATTTAAAGGTCCAAGCGTGGGCTTTTCAACGAGAGAGATGATACCGCCCCGTCGTAAAGCTGCGCTGCCGAAGAAAGCTTCAAGGCCCCTTGGGCGCGTTATTGGCGGATTATTCGAGAGAGGAAAGCCCCGCGCGCGCAGGTGTGCTTGACGAGCTGCGGCGTGACCTTGCTAACTTTAATGATATCCATAATTTCTGATTTAATAGGCGCCTGGAGTAAGTCGCGCGGGGGGGGGGGGATGATACTGTGTATATACACGTTTTTCTCTTCTTCCTCTGGATTTTGAGAATAGCGTTCGAACCCGACGACGTTTGAATTATCTTGAGCTTTTTACCGGGGCTCCTCGGTTTAAGGCTGGAGTAAAATTAATTTGGCACACACATGCGGCAGTACTGATTTATTCCAACCTCATTTCAAATCATTATTATTCCTTTATTCAATTTTTTTCTCTCTTTGTTTTTTCGTTTAATGAACTGGCATATATACCATACCGTGAGCTTAACGTCATTATAGTCTTCGCGAGGAGGGGGGGGGGGTAGGAGACTACTTTTTAGAAAATTACAAGACCTCTCCTTTTTTGTCTCTCTTTGTGGCATTAATTTTAATTCCATTCTCTCGCTTTTTCTCGTGCTTTTGCGCGCAGGAGACGGTAGCAGGCGAAAAAAAAACTTTTCCACCAAATTTCTTTTACCTTCTCTCTTATTAAAAAAAATATTTTTTTTAATAAAATGTATTCGTCGGGCATCGTCAATGCCCCCTAAGGTAGGAAAAATCTCTATCTTTTTTGTACGTATACAAGAAAAAAAAACAGAAGGTGGAAGGAGTTGATAAAAGCAAAATTTGTTTAAAATTATAGACCAGCGAAATAGCCAGATGATTGGTCGCGTCAATGTATAACGAAACGGCTAATTACGTCTGTCAAGGTGAAAATTGAAATGCACGACAACTTAAAATTAAATCAAAGAGTTTGTCGGGGAGAGGAGGAGGGGATCCAATTACAAAGGAACTTCTAGGAAACGGGCATGGAAAGCTCGCTGAATGAGAGCAGGGCTGTACTGAGACGAGCAGTGTGGAGGGGGAGGGGGAAGGAAGGGAGAGATCGGTAATTATTTCCGCTGCAGCTCTGAAAACGCGGGCCGCGGCTAAAGCGAAGTTGCCGGGCTGGGGCGCGGGAATATAACGCAAACCTTGATTAATGCTCGAATATATAATAATGCGCGCTCTGCCGATCGAACGTACACCTGGACAGCCTCCGCCTCATGTGTGGGCGTGTGTATACGCTCTATAATACTCGATGGCCTCGTTCGCTCTTTTTAAGCGCAAAAGCGCATAACAGGCCGAAAGTTCCGAGAACGTTATTCGTAATAAACCGAGAGCTTTTAGAAGCCGAGCGCGTACAGCCGGGAAGTTCGATTTTCCCGAATCCTATAAACAACGGACTTTTAACATTTCAATTAAAACGCAGGTACAGGAATCGGAAAATTTACATTACAGGAGAGAGCCTCTTAGCCTCGAGCAGTCAAAGCCTCGGCTTAAAACGCAGCGAGACAGGATCGTTACGAGCCTGGCCTCTCTCTGTCTGCTTATCAGCGTGCGGGGGATTCCCCGACAGTCGGACAGCCCCGCGTCAATCGCCGTGAATGGGCTCAATCAGTCTCGCGGCTTTGCTACGTATCCCGCGCGGAAATTTACGCCCGCTCTCGCCGTCGAGTCTTGCCCTGGGAAAGTTCTCGATTGCATAGCAGCTGCTATCGTACTGCAGAACGGACGAAGAATAGCGATGAAATTTTTCGTTTTACTCGAATTTTAGCGAAACACAATGCTCGGCGAGTTTGCTTGTTTTGCAGTTGACATACCGCGTACAATCGTGGAAATGAATCTTTGAACAAAAAAAAGAACTGCTGCCTCTCACGTATGATATTGTTGATTCACTTTTCTGTATGATAATGTCTTCCTATCGCTTTTTATTGTTTTTCAAAAATCGAGCGACCCGTTTATCGCGAAGAAAAGTAGACCCACGCTTTTCCCTGCCTTTTGTTTGCCTCTATCGCTGTGTTGTGTCTGTTTATAAATAGCAGGTCAGCGCGTCTTTCGAAAATTCCATTAAAGCGATAACGAATTTTATTTTATTTTACTCTACGGACCTTCGATAAGAAGTTTTTATTTATTTTTTCCTTTTTATTGAATTCACGCTTCACAACGCCGATAAACATCCGAAAGAGTCATCGCGCGAGCCTCGGCCGAAATTAACAAAGCCATAAAAATAAAAAAATTAAAAAAAGAAGTCTCGAGAGACAAAATAAACGCAATTCCCGTGTATCACTATAGCGTAACCCAGCCCTGTAACCAAGTATAGAATCCGACTATTTGTCGAGTATCTCTCATCGCTGCTACACATAGGGCACACACCTTGATCGCATCATCAAAGTACAATATTAATAAAGCTTCTCCTCCCCTCTACCGATAAGTTAGCGGCTCCGCCGCTAATGCCGAGATATCACGTCTGCTAAAATTAATTATTAACCAGGCGCGCTATGGGCGTATAGGCGTAATTCCAAAAACAACTCGTGATAGAGAGAGAGCAGGGCGTTAATCGAATGAGGGCTTGCAGGAGCCCGCAGGAGGAGGCAACATCTCCGGCAGGCATCGCTCCACGCTCGGTAGACACGGACAACTCGCGCGCGCAACGACAGCCGCTCTCTCTCTCTCTCTCTCTCTCTCTCTCTCTCTCTCTCGTCGTACGCGCTTGGCTTTTACCCCGGGTTATCAAGCCGGCTCTCAATTACGGCTTATCAAGACTTCCAGTCGCGCGCTGCGCTTCTAGCCCCCCCCCCTCCCAGCCTCCACCACCTCCTTCTCCTCATCATGGTTAGGTAGGCAGCGTCTCTCTCTCTATCATGTTCCTCCGCCGGCAGCTTGTTATTCGCGCCCGTAGGGACGTGTACAAAGCGTCTGGGGCATGGGCGCGTGATGGACGCGCGTGTTGCACAGCTGCTCTAATACCCCCTCCTACCACGTGCGATCATAAGCCAAATCCCTCGCAGCCAAGTCCCGGATTTTAGCAAGCTTGGACCCGCTGGTCGCTCTCGATTGATTCCGACCGCTTGGAATACTATAATATCGACGCCGGCTGTTTCGGGACTTGAAGTTTTCTAGCGAACTTGGATTTTTACGAAAGAGCTGGGAATTCGTCGAGTGATTTATAACGCTCGGCGACGTTTATACACGCAAGTGCACGGAGAGAGACGTTACGGAGAGGCTTCGCTGCGGCAATTTAATTAACCGGGATCGATTGATTTTGATACCCAATAGGCCTTTCCCCTCCCCCCTTTCCCGAGAATCTCCGGAGAAATAACGTCGAATATAGCGGTGAAATATTATACAGCAGCGGCGTCAGCCTGCGAATAGATTTCTACGTCTGACTCGAGCCTGGCTCTTACTACTAACCGCAGACTGTATTCAAGCCCGGCACGTATCTCGTAACCAATTTCACTCCCACGCCCACTTATATCACGTTTACCCGTTTTTAATTACGTTTCTCTCTCTTTCTCGCGTCTTCGATTATCGCGCGAGAAAACGCCGACGCTCTCTCACCTCCCACCCTTTTTCCAAAACGATACGCTCTAATCAAAACACATTTTGAAAAAAAAAAACACATCGTCGTTAACGAAAATCAACATTCCAAGTTGAAGAAGAGGAAAAAAAGGAAGGTAAATGTTAGGCACGTAAATTGTTATTGTACCGGCTAAGAATTCGTCAATTAGAGCAGGAGGCCGGGAGTCTACGTAGTCCTATAGGAAGAAAAACGAATTGGGTCTCCAAGACGCCCTAATGAATCACAAAGCAAACACTCAAAGCCGATTCCCCTCTCCAAAAAGCCTATCCCCCCTTTTTTTTATTACACAAATTAACTCGTGGAGGACGCACGGAGAGGAAGGGGGGAGGGGAAAGCTTCTTCCTCTCACTTCGTTACACAGACTGCTCCAATTAATACGGTAGCTCGGCAAAAAGGGCACAAAGAGAGAGAGAGGGATGGAAAGAGGTGCGTAGGTAAAGAAAAAAAAAGGAACGCGTTATCGAGCTTTCCTCGGGCCAGACATGAGAATTCAGGACCCCGAACGGGGGGCACCCCTACACACGCTCACCCCCCAAAACACACACAGACGTGCCTGCCGAGCAGCGATTGACCGGCCACTCTTGTCCGCGTGTCGGACGCATTAGGGGTCTGCGAGGCTAGGCGGCCGGAGATAGCCGTTGCCGCTAGTACTATGGCCGCACCCTGTGCTAGTGGGGTATAGGCGCGCGTCGACCCTAAAGCCGGAATCGTTTGCGCCATTACGAGGCCTTTTGCTCCGAGAACCTTTGTTCAACCGAGATTCAATAGTTCGCCTTTTTTCCTCTCTCTCTCCTCCTGGTTTTCCCCTTTCCTCTCCTTTCTTGCCCTATCTCGTTCTCGTTGAGTTTCTTTTTTTTCTCTCTCTCTCTCTTGGGGCTTAGGCATATAGTAGACGTATTGATCTCCGTGGTGGCGAAACAAATTGTGGCTGTTCTACTTTAAAGTTTGGAGAAGTAGTTCCAAGCAGGAGGGGTGGGTTGACTGGGAGGAAGATAGAGGGTGGGGAAGGAGGGACCGAGTTAAACTGTCGTAAATGTGGCTTTGCCAGTCTGTAATTGCGCTAATTGGTTTATCGATAATTGCGACTCGTTCCTGAGATATCGTAATAACTAAATCAACCGACTTTTTGGCCCGAAGGTGGGGGGGGGGAGGAAGCGCGACGGCTTCTGGACGGGGCAATTAAACATCCATAATTTGTACGGAGAGATAAGGAAGGGTTAAATGGGATATTTAATTGGAGTTATTCGAGGACTCATTGCTCTCTGCTTTCTCTCTCTCTCGCGCTCTCTAAATCACACGAGACCAAAAAAAAAGGACAATGATAATAACGGTAAATAGCCGCTATTCATAAAACAAAAAAGACCAGCTCGAAAATAACGGGAGAAGCTCAAGTGCGCGCAAATAACAATAAACGTATCGAGAAGAATCTCGCTCTACTCGACGTGCCAAGTAATTAACCGCATCGATGTGCTCGCTAAATAGAGTAGCCAACTCCAAATTGTCCAATGATTTCCTCGTTTTTCGCACGAGACCTGCGGGCCCCGTACTCTATTATTACTTTTTTTTTATCGCATCGATTTTTCGATGTCCGCTGCGTTTACTTCGATCGGACCAATTATTTATCACAACAATTTAACAGATCGCAAGGTTTGCCATATACTTTTTACAATGACGTGGCGGTTTTGGGTGCTACAGCCGCCTTAATATCGTAATGGCCTCCTTTTTTATGATTTTCCGCTGCAGCAATATGAAAAATTTGATTAATCGTCGGACTAGCGCCGGACCATCAGAGAGAGAGAAGAGTCGGAAATTTCCAGAAGATCGAATATCGGACTTTGTGTGTACAATGGGATTTAAAGTGTGTTTACCAGGGAGGCAGAGGAGGTGTACATTTATTATGCGCCTGTCGGCGGCTAGTTTGCAGTTTATTGTTTGGCATGTATATTGTTCCGATGCTAACTTTATTGAAAAGGGATTTCTTCGCTGTTTTTTTGTTCATTTCATATTTGAAATTGAATATTGAAAACGAGAACAGTGCATGTACAGAACTTCTTTTAATAGACCCTGGCAACGGTCTTATTTGAAATCAAGTTAAACCGGTGATTAACTTTAGTAATATTGGTAAGTTTCGTATTATTCGATGAATTTGTTTTGAATACGAAGAGATTAAATTTTTTCGCTTCGAACGCAGCAATAATAGTATCATTTTTTCCGTTCCCGAGCTCTCGAAACACATGTAAATTTTTAATTCAATTAATTTCACAGGCTCGTTCGATCAAATGCAACAAAATAATAGCTTTAAAACGGTGTTTTTCCTTTTTATTAACAAAGCAATATCAATTAAATCGTAACTCCAATTTCAATAACACGTCGAAGTCCATTATTTTGGACGATTCGCCGATAACAATCGTAATCTCGCGCGCAGTATAAAAACACCGGCTTCATCAAGTTTACATTCGACAACACAACAAACGAATATTTATCCTACACCGCAGGCCGGGAGGCCGAGCCCTTGCTGTAAAAGCCTTGAAAAGGGCTTTTCCCGCAAATTCTCGGCTATACAAAAACGGCCTCGTCCATCCGTCTCCAGGACAACCGCGGCACGATTTGCTGGAATCGAGAGGAGGAAACGAGAGTACGGCTATATCCGGATGTATTGAAAATATCTCGAGCTCTCTCTCTTCTCTCTGGTGCGGGCTGATTCCACCGGTGCGCGTGCAATATACTACGCGCGGGGGAAAAATGGAAATTCTAGCCGCGCGTCACTCGCCAGCAAAATCGATCTTTGATCTCGCCGCGAGAACGTTACCTTCACCCCATCCTCCTCTTTACCTCTCTATCTCTCTCTTTCTCTCCGTGCGCCTCTTTCTCGCGAACGTCGCGCCGTGTCAAAGCGCGCCAACTTTGTTGTTTTTCCGCCTCGCGCTGATAGCGAACTACCGTTTTCTCTGACTGCGCGAATATTCTCGAGGATGAATAGTGGTGTGTGCTGCTTCTGTGTCACTTTCTCTCTTTTTTTTTTGATAAAAGTCTCGAGGATACAAGGGTTATTTCTGGGATGTTTGTATTTTTAGTGATATAGTTTTTGATGGATCGTTTAGTCGAAATGTTATTAGGTAAAGCTTGTTTCGTAATCTCTATCGGCTGGTTGTTCGTTTTTTAAAATGAATAAGAAATAAAGGTATTGATTTATTACGTAACTCTGTGCAGATTTACCTCGTTACAGAATACGAGTTCATTAAAAATTAATGAGAGTTGCTTGCTTATACGCCTCGAGCTTATAATCTGTAAAATCAATGTAATAACGATATTTTACGTAATTTGTGAAAAATAGGAATATTTCATGGAAATTATTATAAGAGAATCAGTGTTCAGTATTTGAAATTCAATAGTGTATATACTGCGATGATGGTAATCGAAACAAATATAAGCGACGTAGTTTTTGAATTTTGTACAAAATTCGTGGGGTTATCGAAATTTTTACGATAAAAAAGTTTAATTAAAATTTTGCAAACAAAACAAGACGTCGAAAAGCTTCGAGACAGATCTAAAAATCTCAGATCGGAATGCACAGCGAAGGTACAAGAAGAAAAAAAAGGAAGAAAAGACAAGGCGCTTAAGAATAGACAAGGGCCTTGCTTCTCAAATAACAATTTTTATGTTGCATGAGAAGAGAGAAAAAAAGGCGAGATGAATAAAAGAAAACCATCGGAGAAACTGTCCAAAAGAATTCAAGGATAAACACGAACAATAGAGGTGGATGGGGAGAAAAAAAAAGTTTGTTCGAGACGCCAATGAAAGGGACCGAAGATACCCCTCAAGTGAAAATAAACAAGAAAACGATAGGCAAAAAATAAAAGGGATCAAGAAAAATAGAGTAACGCGATAGAGAGAGAGAATTCGAGTCCAGAAAAGCTGATGAAGAAAGCGCCATTTTTTTCCTTTCGAATCAATGCCACATACACACCCGCAAAATATTTCGTAATAACAAGGTGTTCCCCGTTCGACGTTTCCAATAAAATCACGGGCCAAGAACACATAACGTTAAAAAAATGTTTGTTATTTTGCAGGAGAGAGAGAGAGCGTTAAAAGCAGGGTAGTAAAACAGCCGATAGCTCTATCTCCCATCAAAATGTTCATCGATATATATGAATCCACTAACATCCGGCCAGACTAAATATTCATTCGAGTTTAATATTCAAAACCGGAGCAATCGTCCAGCGTGCACTTCTCTCTCTCCCCCCAAAAAATTCGCGAAACCAAAAAAAAAGAGAGCGATCGTCTAAATATTCGTGAAAAAGCTGATCGATTAGCTTCCACACGTGTATATATATCGCATCAAAAAGGAAATACAAAGCATCCGGTCTATTTCAATCCTAGGATTAAGCGCGCACGCGATATTGCCGCGTGCAGTCATAACGAGAGAGAGAGAGAGAGAGAGCCTCTCTCGGATTAATCTCGAGCGCTCGAGAGAGACGGCTCTCCTCTTGTAAGCTTATAAACACATGCCTATTAATAGAGCGAAAAAAAAGGAAGAAAAAAAAGTAGCAACGGGGCGGGCATATACGAAGAGAAGGAATATTCAACGGGTTCTCGGCACGTGTCGCAACGCGTATTGTCGTGGCCGATTGATCGCTCTGCCCATGTAATTTTCCGCTCGTGTCTCCCACATCATATCTCTCTCTTGCTCTCGGACCGTTGATTTCGCCGGAGCGTAAATACACGATGAGAGAGCTAGACAGAGCTCCTGCATTAGCTGTGGCAAGAGACTGCAGAGACGCGCGGATGAGGCACATGCGCCCGGTCTTGCGTTCAATATTGACAGTCTGATGGAAAAGGTAAACGCAAAGCAGGCCTTATACCCGATCCCAGCCGGACAGGCTTTCGTTGGCTCGTGCCAAGGGCGCGCAAGTTTGAGGGATCGTGAAATTACATCGGCGAATTTCATGATTTTTACCTCCCCGCGACCGTTTCTTTTATCTTTTTTTTCTTCGTTCGCACACTGTTTACCCTCGGCTTACGGCTCTCGACTTCTCGTCAATAATAAAAACCGACTCGGTCGAGGGGGTGTGTGTGCCTATGTTTGGCAAGTTTCGCGTCATTAGCATACATCCTTCCCCCCCCCTCCTCGTAAAAACATAAACGCAATAACCGAAAAACAAAAACAAAAGCCATAACCGACTTTCGGCCGAAATTTTCGATTTTCCTTCGATATACGATCGCGCGGCTTCTGTCTCTCCCTCCAGAGTATACGTAAGATATCCGTTAAAGGGGCTAGAAAACGAGGCAAGGGGGAGAGCCGGCCCAGCTGTTACAACGAGGGCGCGGGATATACGATTGGGGGGGGGGGATGAACGGAAAGGGGACAAGACTCGATGGAAAAATCAAGAATTACGACAAATAGACAGGAGGGGGGGGGGAGAAAATCCTTGTTATCATAAGAGAAGTGCGAAGCGAGAGAGGGAGTTAACAGGAGGAGAGCTCGCGTTAGCTCGGAGAGATGCAGTGTATATACGAGGGAGCCCATCGAGGCTCGTGCAGCCGACACGATTAATGCGCGAGGATGCAATTAACTAATTAAAATCATCTTGCCGCGCGTACGCGCTGGCAGCGTCGGTGGCTCTGCTCTAATTATACGGAATGGCATGATGCGCCGCTGTGCCGCTCGATGTGGGACTCGTTATATAGTGACAGTCGCTTCCTATCCCTCTCTCTCTCTCTGGCTGTTACTACTGCATACTACCGCTGTTCTGATTTTCCCGCTATCGTGTTTGACTACTTGAACGCGAGAGAGCTCGGGGGCTTGTAATTAAACATGTAAATGTACTTCGCCTCGTTTCGACCTCGCAATAAGACTCCTGTTCTGTATGTACCGGTTTTAACGTTCGCCTGAAAAATCAGCAATAATTGCGACGCTAAACGGACGCGTCGATGATACAATCGCGTCTGACTACATACCGTCTTGTTCCACTTGACCGACAAAAAAATGAAATGGAAAAAACATTTGATCACACTTAATATTTTATTAGACAGCTCGAGTAGGACGTTCTCCATTTATCAAGCCCACCAAAGAGAAAATCCAGCATTTCGTTCGATTTATCGAAAGCGATACTTTAACTCCTCGTCCTCCCTTGTAAACTCAGCCCCGCACTTTCGTCCCACAAACTTCTCTCTCTCTCCCCTCCCCGTTTTCAAAAGCCAATTCTAGGGGAAAACAGCGCGGCTAAATAGTTACAAGCAATTTAGGCGAGACGCAGAGCCGGCGTACAACGCGCGCAATCAGTTTCGGGCGTACACGAGAAGCCAGGGGGGAGGGGGGCTGTGAGTGCGTATTCCCCCTCCCTACTCTAGGAAAGCTCTCTCGGGTGGATCCGTGCGCTCGGCCTGCCGCCTCGGAATTTATATACGGCCCGACAACGGCAGACGGGCACGGCGACGTCACTGATAATTACGTCGGCCCGATGATCGATCACCCCGACGCCAGACCGGACAACCTGATGCTGCATACACACTGTGTGCAGCAGTTTGCAACGAGTGGCCTGCAGCTCCTACACCTCGCTCGGCGTTCGTTTAATTCGACGAAAACTTGAGAATCACGCGAGGCAAAGCTAACGTACTCTCTCTATCTCTCTCTCTTGCTGATTTACGATGTCTACTAGTTTGTAAAGCCGTATCCGCGCGAAGTAGCAAGTTCGCGGCCGAATTTCCGGCTCAACCGCGCGCGACGCCTAACCGCTCTCTCGCCGGTATAGCCACAAATCTCGGCGCAGCCGAGGGGAATAGAAGAGGTTGTAGCTAGAGTCTATACGTATGTGTGCCGAGGGGGAGGAGAAGCAGGCGAGGATCGTGGGTAGGGCCGATAAAAAAGCTAACGCGGGGTCTATCTATACGCGTAGCTTAATGGCCGGAGAGAAAGTGAGAGAGAGCGGAATATCCGAGAGAGTCCTTTGCTTCCCCCTTGAGCTCATAAATCCCCGGGAAATCGAAGCGACCGCTTCGCTCGCTCTTACGTGTGCGGTGAGAGAACGGCCACGCGACGAGAGAGCGAGACTACCACGCGCGCAGCTGCTTCCGGACGCTTGGCTTTTCGAGCGCCGGGAGCTTTAAAAGTCTCTCGATTCGGAGGTGGGTGAGAGAAGGAAAAAAAAGCGAGCGAAAGTCTGCCGGTGGAATTGGCTCTCGGCAGCCGGCCAAACTCGATAATACATATTAAATAGAATTTACTCCGCAAGCGCGCTTAATGGATTTTAGATTTGTTCTTTCTCCGGGTGCAGGGGGAGAAGCGACGATTTTTCGATTAATTAAGAGGCGATCCTCCGTGTATTAGGCTTTTAATGGACTACAACACATTTACATTTTCATCATTTGTTTTGCCGTTGTGTCTCTCTCGGTAAATACAAACTCTTACACACCGGGAGCCGGACAGGGGTCTGAGTTGGGACATACGGGCGATTCGCAAAAACACGGGCGTTTGTTTACCCAAAGGGTCGTTCATCAAAAGAGAGGGAATAAGCACGCGGAAGAACACGCGCAGCCGCTCGCCCGTGCTGTCTATAAATAAACGCGCGAGCGCGCAAATTTACACCGGCGTCAGGAGAACCGCACACGCGGAGAAAAAGAGATGAAGCCTCGTGGCCGTAGACCCCCCTCTGCGGAGAAACGATAACAAAAAAGAAAAGAGGGAAAAAAAAGAGAGGAGGAAAGCAAAGAGTATATAACAGCGAAATGGAGCGTGGCGTATACAGGAGAGAGTCTAGAGCGAGAGAAGGAGAAGAAACAAGGGAGGCGAGAGCGATAAGGAAAGGGGGAGGGTAAGGATAACGTACGGCCGTTGGCGATCGGTCTGACATATCGCGGGGCCATAAAGAGAAAAATGTAAGCCGGAGTCGGTAGGGCGTGTAAGAAGCAATCGGCCAATGACGGATGTGCGCCAAAGAGAGGTCGACGATCCCCTACAGGCGAAACGAAGAGAAAAAAAGAACGATCCCTCGTACCTTTGCAGGTCGGCCGTCGCTGGTGTCCGCAGCTCGTCCAATCAGTAGTAACAGCCGGGGAGAACTCTAGGCTCGGCCAGGTGCGTTCTCCAGTAGCAGAAGCAGCAGTAGGAGTCCGCATGGCGGCGGAGGGGCACACATGTATACAGCCGCGGGACGACGCTCTGCCGGCGCACGCAACAGGCTGTCCCCGGCAACTGTCCCAGCAGACGAGCAACGAGGACTTTACGGGCCCCGGGCACGCGTCGGCTAACGGGGGGGGGCTAAGGCCGCGCTCCCGGGGAGAGGCGTTGCACGCGAACCCGACTACGACTCCCTTCTCTCTCTCTCTCTCTTTCTTTTTTCCTATCAACGGGGATCTGCTGTCGCTGCAGCCGAGAGAGAGCCGCTGGAGGCGGCGGAGCGACGAGTACTGGCGGCGGCCCGTGGCGCGAGCGACGCCGCCGCCTCCTCGAGCCCCGAGAGCCCACACGCTGCGCCTGCGCGCTCCTCCCCCTCTTGTACGCTCTGCTCTCTCTCTTCGCGACGCCAGCCTCTCCCTCGGCCCGTGAGAGACACTCGGGCTTTCAGGGGACCCCAGGAATTATAACGCTGTTGATCCGGTTTTATTTAAACGACCCAGAGGGATATTGGCCGTACGAGCTTTTCGTTATTCTCTTTCTTTTTTCCTTTCTTTTTAAGGGGAGACTTTGGATCTTGATTGTGCGGTTCTGCAAGACAAGTCGGTTGGAGAGCGTTATAAAGATGCATGCGGAAAATTTGACACACGGAATTTTCAACGAGTAGACTGACGCGTGCACGCGTGGCCGAATGAAATTTGTGAATTTTGACGGCTAGATATACCGGGGGCTAAGCTAAATTAGCATTAAATTTGCTTGCCCTCGTCTTCGCTTGTTTTTCGTTCGTTTGGAAGCGCGTTAGAATAAAATTTCCGCGCTTATATGGATTAAAGTCGTTCGTTTAACGGAACATTTTTAAAAACATGCTATTTTACGCTGTTTTTATGTATATGCAGTGTTGTTTGATACGATGATTTATTCGGAAAGTATGATGGTACATTTCGAAAGAAGATTTACGCGTTTGCAAAAATCTTTGAAAGCCCTATATTTTTTTTGGTTCGTCAAAATTTAACGCGACGTATCGTTGTTTATTAGTTTTACCATAGGGCGCGTGACGTTAACATTTTTATCGGAAAATCAAAACAAATAAAGCAGATAAAAAAACCATTTGTCTTTTACCTCGTTGTTTTACAGATTTTTGTTCCCCCTTTTTTCATAAAAAAAAAAAAATAAAAATAACTCAAGCTTAATGAATGTAAATAAGCGTTCGTTTTGCTTTTTTTTTTATTCGCTTTCCAGAAGCATTCTCTTTCTTCCTCGGTAAAACAAGCAGAACTAAATGCCATCGTAAAGAAAGGCTTAACTTTTTCACATGAGATTAATAGCGCTCGAGATATATTATCGATTTTCCCCATCTTCGCAATTTTTGGCGATTAGAGAGGGAGGGATTCTTTTTCTTTCCATTAAACAATACAGGGATTTCCGAAATAGACTGCCTAGCGCGCCTCTTTTTTTCCTCCGATTAATTTTGCCCGCTTGTAAAGCAAAAAAACAACAGACAGCTCGTATCGATAAAATCGACGTTACACGCTCGTTTAACCAAATCTGCATCGGAATATTTCTCTCCGAGCGCAAAAACCCATCTAAACCAATCGGCAAAATGTAAATTGCAATATAACCATCAACTTTTCACGAAAAACAAAGGAGCTTACGCTGGACACGCGTCCAGTGTTATATATAGACTTACTTATTTGCGCTTATAATTAAGCGGCGACAACGTCATCCAATCGAGTATCTCGAAATTATTATCAGCGCGCTAATGAAGCCGGCAAGCGTGAGATAAGCGCTAAGCTTCGGAGTAGCTACTGCCCCCCCAACCGCTACATTCACGTACGACCTAGAGCCGTGAAAATTCAAATGATCTCGGCTCGTAAACGGCCCATATAATAACCAGCCGCCTACGCCCGGATTTCAACTCGAATTGTAGCAGGCCTTTTCTCGGACAACCAGCCCTTTTGGCCCGGCCTTCTCCTCTTTTTTTTTTTATGTCGCGATTTCACGGGCTGAACGGTCGGTGATAAAAAGCTCGAGATCTCGATCGGACGAAAAATATTTATGTTACTTTTATGTGCTTTTTTTCGCGTTTTTTTCCTCTTGCTTGGTGTTCGGGTATATTTCAAGAAAAGACGCTTGGCTGTGACTCAATATTATGTTTTGTTGGATGTAAAGTGTTGATTGAGAGCCCCAGTGTTGTTGTTGGCATATCGAATGATGTGATAAGAGTCGATAGGTTGTTGGTGGATTTTTTTTTTATTTTAGAGTCAATTTGTTATTCGGTTTCGAATATAAACGATAACAAAAAAGGAAGATAAATAAACAAATGATGAATAAACTAACGTGATTAATGCCGTTTGCAAATGATTAACCGGTAGAGCGTCGAGGTAGTGACGTAGTTGCCGCTATGACAAACTGTTGCATTTAATCTCAGAAAACACGGGCTCACATTCTTCAGGAGAGGAGGAAGAAGAAAATTATGATCCACTCTAGCGTACAAATTGCACGCTCTTGCCGAACACCTCTAATAATTTCTCAGATGCCCTCGCTTAGATAGATACACACACACACTCGGCGAGCGTTTTGTTAACTTCAAAAAGAAAAAAGATTATTGCATCTGATTAGGAAGCCTTCGTCTGCTTTATCGCGTGGCACGCAAACACATGAAAAATATCCCAGTCCGTTTATCGCGATCTAAAGATATGTATCCGTCTACCGAAAACCCGCCGGACGCACAGGTTGGGAGGGAACGTTTTAAAAGCGCGAGGTCGAGTTGCAAATTTTTTTTGTGATAAACAACTCGTCCTTACCTTCGCTACAAATTGTATACCTCCAGTACGGAATTGTCCGCGAGTGCGGAAAGGAAGAAAAACTAAGCTAGTAGTATCGCGTGAAATTAGTCAGACATAGGTTTCGTAACTCGAGAGAGCAAAACACACCTTCCCTCGCCATTTGTGCAAACATCACGATAACTTATTCCTCCGTTATTCCAGGTCGATTCGAGCAGCGGGTAAGTTTCTTTAAGGACGAGAGAGAGAAAGAGAGGCACTTCCGGTAAACGTGAGGCAAAGTTAAACAACGAGAAGAGGAGAAAAGGGGCTTCGCTCTCGGCCTTGAAAATCAAATCGATCGTAGGAGTGTGTGTGTGTGCTCAACCGATCGGTCTTGTAAAATTCGAGGAAGCGAATTGAAAATAATAGCTAATCCTCGAATCCACCTACTCTTGCAGTTATACTGGCACGTTTTCTTATCAATATCGAGAGTCGGGGTATGCGTTTGATTAAGTGTACCCGGCTGACTTATGTTTTTACGAAGAGAACATAAGCGACGGCTTGGCTTAGAGTCGCGAAGGTCGCGAATGATGGACTAGGGACGGGATATGAAGGAGCGGGGGAATTTTTTGCGAGCGTAACGGAGAATAGGAGGATTTGTAGGAAGGAAAACATGATGGATGCTTAACGGATGCACTTGCCGAGAGCTCTCTTTGACCTTTTGCGAAAGTATACGGCGTATATAGCATACAAAGAACAGTTTGATTTGTAGCAAGGGTTCGAGTGCGTCCATAAGCTGAGCTTCGATGAACGTGATTAATGACATTTCAGGATTTTACGTTTTATTTTATTTTTCTTCTCCAAACTCGAAAATATTTAATAATGCAGAAACACACGCGTAATGTTATTCAGCTGCATGACTAATGGATTCCGGGGAAGAGAGAGAGAGAGAGTATAATTACGTAACGATAAGCGACGTGCCCCCGCATCGCGCGCAATTTAATAAAGTCCGAGAGACAAAAGAAGTGACGTCTCTCGTTTCATGCGCCTTTGAGCAACAACAAAAAATAAAAGAAGAAGGCGGGGGAGGGATTTATAAACGGATCAAGAATAGATTATGAGAAAGGTCGCGGGGAGCAAAGACAGAGCGAAAACGACGGCGGAAAATAAAAAAAACTGTTTAAAACGAAATCTGGGCGCGGGTTGTACGCAGCGGCGGCTCTCTTCGCCGTATCAATTTAATCAAGAGCACTCGTATAATTTATCTGCTCGATGAAAAACAATTTGCTCAACAACAAGAGCCTTCTAGGCCTGAAGAGAGAGAGAGAGAGAGGGAGATATTTATGCCCTTAGACACAGGGCTTCTTCATTCGTGCCATAAACATCGACGAAGCGTCTCCTCGCTCGAACGAAAATAGAAGAGCAACAGCGAGAGAGAGAGAAAGTGGGAAAAGAGTTATGGAGAGTCTGGGCTGTCTTCATTTTGGCCAAGTGAAATTGTGTTGCGATATCGAGGCGCTACACACAGCCACGCGTATATACGCGAGCCTGTCCGGCGCCTTTAGAAAACGGCTTTCCTTTCGCTCGGCTGAACCTGATTGATGCCCCGGCGTCGTCAAACTCGGGAGATTTATTATTTTCAACCGGGCCCTTCGCCGCGAGAGAGAAGCCGATGTGCCGAGAGAGGACGGATCGCCGGATCGAAGAGAGGGATTTAACCCGGCGAGAGTTTTCCTTTTTTCTTTTTATTTTTTGAAAATTCACCAAGGTGTCCGAGATAAGAGCGAACAATGCCCGGGATTCCTTTTTACTCCCCCTCTCTCACTCTTCCGAGCGTGAACGAGCAAAAATTTAATTAACGCGAGACGGATGATTTATTATAGCGCCAGTGCCCGCGGCGCCTCGCTGAGGAGATCTCTCGACGTAATGAATCATTAGTAGCGGCCGATGGATTAGGAAACCGATTAATATTACACGTAATATCATCCCCAGCCCACCCGCCTACTCAACGATCTACGCACAATCCGCTGAGGGCCAGAGTTGTATTTAGTTAAAGCAATCGAATTAACATTACTGCCAATTAAAGAACACAAAAGGCTCTCAGGTGCTACGGGTCGATTGGCCGCTACGCGGCATAAGCGGGAGGCGGGCTTTTCCGTCCTATTAGAGCCGATACTTAGTCATGAGCTTCCGTGAATTCATCAAATTCGTTTCCTTATTACATTAGTCTCTCTCTCTTTCTCGGCAAGTGGCATGACGCAGCGGTTAGGGCGGGCGCGTCGCTCTCTTTCTTTTTCGTTCTACGTGCTTTACCTATATACGCCTCGGCCGAAAAAGCCAGTCGTCCCAGCGTGGATTACCTTATACAGCTCTATATCGCCGGAAACGTTCGCCTCCCCCCCCGTATATCGTGCGATTCCATACAGCGCCTATTATTTGCCCAGCCATAGCGGGATCAAACAAAAGTCGCAATATACCTTTGCGTCTCTCGTAGCATTTCCCTCGGTCGTCCTTTTTTTTTTCTCCATCCTATTCTAGCCGGGAGTTTAAGGACGAGCGCTCTATAAAAATTAATGTCCAACGATCGGGAGGTCTGGCGAGTGTGTAGTGGAAGAAGTAGCGAGTAGTGAGGGGGTGAGAGCGAGAAGATTGGAACAATTGTAATGTCGCGGAGTTGATTACGCGGCAGATCGGCAAACGTAGAGCCGGTCTCTCTTTCTCTGGCAGAAAATAAAGTGGAAGCGTACAGATGGTAAGAGGTTCGAGAGAACGGCCGGACGATGGGCGTAAAGTGTGCGCCCGCTCTAGAACAACCCCGCGACAAAGTGGCCACTCTTCCCCCACTACCACCGTCATCACCCCCCCAGACCCTCTCTCCACTACTCTAGATCTCGAGAGAAGCTAATTTAATCCCCCTTGTCGGCTGAATCGAAAGCTCTCTCTCTCTCTCTTCCACTTTCTCTCCGTGGAAAAGCGAATCCGTCCTTTTCTTCTCCGTCGGGCAGTATACTTCTTGCCGGTCGCTCCCTCGTCTCTACTGCAGCCCCGGTTTAATCTCGAGCTCGGGCTTATTTTTCACTCGGGGCCGCCGAGATCTCTGACCGCCTCCAGGCGAGATGTTAACTCTCCCTGCGAGACTCGGTGGCAGAGAGAAAGAGAATAGAGAGATGATAATCGGGCGTGTTTGGTGCGACGTTGTTAAATTAGTCGAAAGAGCAATGCGATATTCTGTTGGGCCGAATAAAAAAAGTTAGCAGCGAAATGGGACGCACGTATACGTATATATACTTTAGTCTCGTGACCGCTCGGCCATCTCTTGCTGACTAATCCGATGTTTATGCCCGGCTGTTTGTCTTTGCGAACGATGTTACGTCTCTCTCTCTCTTTCTTGCTTGCGTACATAAAAGGATATTTTTAACCTTTACACCGCAACTTTTGATAACGCTCTCCCTCTTCGCCCTGTACAGATACGTAAGCCTCGGATCGACTGAAATTGCTGTTTGCTCGTAGATAAGCGTCAATCGCCCGGCTTACGCTCTAAACGCATTAGGTATACACGGCCGCTATATTTTCAATAATTAATAACCTATTCGTCAGTCGAGAATGCCCTCGCGCGCGCGCGCAAACAAACCCACTGCTAATACTATCTGTATGTACGTACACACACAAACACACACATGCAAAAACTCCTCAACTCTGCCGATATATTAAATGATCCTCATTAAATCCAGCAATGATCGCTCATTACAAAACAACACAAAGCCCCATATAAGCGCGCACGTGCTGAAAAGTAAGTGTCGGCCGAACGTGTGGGCGCGCTAATAAACACGGGACGTAAATGATAAAGAGCTTATATCGATGTATACCGGATGATGTGAATATACTTTGGGCAAACTATCTCATGAAAATCGACGAAATGGAGCTTTCTCTTTTGTATAGGAGATTTTGTATAGGGGGATGTCGTTAAATTATCCACGATAATTTAGCGGCCCTATCAAAAGAACAGTCCGTGGGAGCTGCTTACGAAAGCTCGGCAAGAGCAGTGTATGTATATATATACGGGCAGGCCGACTCGTAAAAATAAAAGATTGGGAGGTCGTCGTAAATAGGACCTTTGGACCTTTCCCTCTCTCTGTCTCTCTTTACTCTCTTACTTTCAGTGCCGTTGCAAACGACGGGAGGAACGTGTTAATGACTTTATTGAATTTTCAGCCCGACGACTTTTTCTTATTCTCTTTGTCTCATCGCGTCGCGTCGACTCTCTTTCTCTCTCTTTCTTGTTTCCTCAGAATCGAACCTATGACTTTGACTTTTTCTTTTATTTAACAAGATTTTCTTCTTCTTTCATTTTCTTGCGCTACGCTGGAACATGCTTGGAATACACACCTGCTGGAATAGTGATTCGATGTTTATACCTAGTATGCGTCAACGTTTTCCGGAAATTTTGACTGTACAGCGAAGGTATTTTTTTTTTATTATTATAATCAAGAGCAATGCACGTTTAACAAGAGCGGCCGATAATACTGCGGATTTCAACGTCGCTCGTCTCGTTTTACGAAGTTTATTAAAAGAGCGAAAAAATGTAAAAAAGAATATAATGCGCGTTAGCAATGGCAGGAGGATAAATTACAGCGGCGTATCAACGAGATCGGCTTTGCGATTTTTCACTCTTTTACGAAGCAATAAATACGCCGGGGAGATGCGTATAAAAGCGTAGGAGGTAAAACTTAATTTAACTGCGCTTGGAAAAATTTTGAAAAATTTTACTGCGCACTCGAGGCCGTTATTTTTTATACAACCGTCGATGGCTTATTCATGCGCTCTTTTTTTTTTCAACTTTTTAGCGCAAACATTCAATATCGAATTCATCACGGGGCAATATTATTCATGGAACATCGAGAGCAGAGCGCGAACAAACGATAATACACAAAGTTTTACGACGATAGTTATAACGGGTGAAAAAAAAAGTGGGGGAGTGAGAAGATGAGATGCGTAGAAAACACGATCGAATACACGGCCATTTGATCAGCCCGAAACGACGGCGAAGCCTCGAAAACTTTCTATTGATTTTCAATTTCAATTTCGAACAAAACGACACTCGTTTTTCGTAAAGCCCTTTTTCTGTGCCCTATCGCCGTCGAAATTCCACCGTCTGCCCGGCCCCAAATTGATACGACTACGTTTTGGAGAAAAAGAAAAAGTTTTACCATACCTCTTTATATCCCCAATACAACATTCCAAGCTTAACCAATACACGACCAATAAGTCCAACCCTTTAATGGAGAAAAATTGTGAGTTACGTTTTCATTTTTATCGGTGCGCAGTCAAAACATTCGATTGCCGAGCCCAAAATAAAACCGCTCTATTTTCATAGCCGAACAATCTCTATTTTTCATCGGCAGATATACATACGCACGTCAGAAGCGCGTCATCGTTGAATTTTAATTCGGAGAATCTTCCCCGTGTGCGTAAGCACAAAGTCATAATGCACCTTCCCATAAATTACCATTTCCATCGATAATAAAAAAAAAACTAAAAAAAAAAGAATCCCCTCGGCGCTGGAAGAGTTCGGACATGACGACTCCAAGGGATTAAAGTGTTTTTGCATCCGACGGATTGCTCTCGCGACCGCCGCGTCATTGTCAAGATAACGCCTTCCGAAACTTTTGAATTTTATCAAGCGGAATAGAAAAAAAAAAGTTCATCATAGCCTCGTTCGTCGTGCAGATTGCGCTTGAGAAATCGAGCAAGCGCCACGGGCTTTCGTTTGTAATTAAGAGCGAGCAAAACTTTCGTGACGAATCGAAATTTTTAACGACTCGAGGACTCCTGCGTAGGGCGTCATAATGCAAGCGCAAGCCGGCTCTTAAAAACTTTGCTCTCGAACAAAAGGAAACGGACGAAAAAAAGAAGAAGAAGAAGGAAGCATACGGCTTTGGCGTGTATATAAAACTTGCTCTAACGTCTTTATTACTTTGAGATTTATGCACTTCCCGTGCGTAATGCAACTGAAATGAAAAAAAAAACGAAAGAATCAGCGTCTTAATGCTTCCTTCACCGCGAGTAGTCCGAGAAGCCAAGTTTACACGTCCAAAGCTAGAGAGACAGAGAATCGTGGTGGAGTACAAACAAACCGAGGATGCAAGGCATTTCATTAAACCGAAATTACGCAGACTACAGGTGGAGACTGGCAATCACAGCGTATATTACACAGAGAGAGCAAGAGGGTGTCAGCCTAGGCCGTCGCTCATTTGCGCCGAAAGATCGTCCGAGCGGCAATCAGTTATACGCCCAGTAGAATCAAGCAAGTTTAACATGACCCTCCCTCCCCCCGTACGTGACGTCCATCAAAGCTTCCTTCGAATAGCGAACGGTCAAATAGCTGCCCGAGTGCAAGCTCTCGCACTGTACTCGACGCGCACACAAACGCGTCTGCCTAGGCAATTTCCTTGGGCTTACTCTCTCGCTCTCTCTCTCTCTCTCTCTCTCTCTCTCTCTCTCTCTCTCTCTCTCTCTCTCTCTCTCGATACATCCTCTTCTCTCTCGCTCCATATGCATGTGTCGATATATATAAATAAGCCCATGCAGATGAGCGTTAACGCTGAATTATTCAGGCGTCCGTAGACAAACGTTTGCAAGTGCTCGGAAGAGGGAGAGAGAAGGAGAGGAAGTGACAAGCTAATCGACATGCTGTTGCATGTCGCTCTATGAAATTTTCATCCTGACCTTGCGCCCCTTCTCCTGTCCGACTCTTTTATCAGCCGACGACGAGGGGAAGGGGCCAAGTCGATCGGACGTTAATAAGTCAAAGCATCTTCGATGCGTGAATTATTAAGCCGGTGATCCGGCTGTCTCTCCCGTCTATTCTCGTTGTCTTCTTCTTTCTTCTTTTTCGTCTGTTTCGCTCGGCAACTCACAAATTGATAAGCAGGAAAGATGCGGGCTTTGAGTGTCGAGAAGAGGGATGTCTTCGCGGGGGAATGAGAAAATTGTGCGCGCGTGTTTTTTTTATCATAAAAAAGCCATTGGCGAAGTCGTGAATGCCGGAACCCAGAGCGAAACCTTTAATCTTGCCTCCTCTTCCCCCCCCCCCTGGTCCCGATATATAACGCCACTTTGGTCGGAATACAATTTTATCAACTTTTCGCGCGCGTACACTCGACAGAAGTTTCAACAGTATTTTTCGTTTTCCTTCTTTTTTTTTATTTAAAAGGAGCTCGCTTTTTCACTCGACGTCTTATCCTTGAAACACTACGGGCATTCGTTGGTGTAAGACTGATCGTTGCTGGTTTCGCTGAACAATGCTTTACTTTTCGCTTTTTTTTATAAAATAACAAAAAGGCAGCTCTTACGCGCGCGCCATTGTGATTTTGCGCTGCGTGAAAAGTGATTTTCATTATCTCCTCTCGCTGTGTGCGCTTTTTCCTTTTCTCTCTCTCTCTCTCCTTTTTTCTTCTTTTATTTTCTTCACTTTTTGTTCCAGTCTCCTTTTCCAAACGGTATTATATTACAATTGTTAAGTCGGGGTTTCGGGAGTGGCTCAAACCTGTAGAGCCTCGAAATCTACTATCTCGCCTACAGCATACGGCTAACTAAACGTTTTTTTGTTTTTATCTGGGATTTGGCGTAATACGCTCGACTGACGTGCCTTTCTTGACCACCAAACAATGCTAATGTTAATCCTCTGAAAAAAAAAACATTTTAATTCATCAGCGCGAGAAGTAAGATCGATATCACCCGCAATAATTTCCAATGCAAAATAAAGGAATAAGTCCAAAGTTTGCAAGTTATAATAAGGTAAACATTAATTATGCGGGGGAAAACTAAAGGAAAATATATATATATATATACAACGATTTAAGCGCAAACGGTTATAAGCCAGTGGTAATGCCGCTAGTGGCGCCGGTGTATAAATTAATTAATCCGGGGCAAATCAGCTTAGTTTATACAAAATTCCGAGAACGGCACCGCCAAAGGGACACGGGTATAATTGTATATGGGCGCGCGCGATGCATAATTCGTTAATGACTCGAAACTCGAGCAACTTTAAGCCTCTCGCGTTGAGAAATTACGATCTATTTGACTTGATTCTCGCGGTATATCTGCCGTGGTAATTACAACGATCGTAACGACTGCATACGTTTATAGTTGTTACCTGTGTACGTTTAGGTCTGTAGGGATGTGGATATAAGCGCAGAGGCTATGTTAAGTAATTGAGCTTGTGCAGATGAAAATGAAGTGCTCCGTGTCATTACAGCGCGCTCCTCTTTTTGCCTTTACGACTTTCTCGACTTTCTAATTATTCGATTAAAAGTGCGAGATAGCCGAGTTTCTTCTTCGATTACATTAATTGGAGGTTTTTCTAATGCTTCTCTTTTTTTGTCTAAACAAGATTTTTCTTTGTTTTTTGTTTCATTTGATACTTCATTCAAGAGTTGAATGTTTTTTGAAGAAGGCTCAGTAGACAGATACAGAGTAACCTTGGCAGATTTACAAACGTGTTTGTAAACTCGAGCAATCAAGGTAATTAGTGAGCTATTTGTCAGTTTTTGAAAAATAATGGATTACGAAACAACACAAGCTGGCACAACGACGTAGGGCCAGAGAAGAAGTGCCGACAAAAAGTTTAATACTTTAACGACGACGTCGCGTCCCATCTGATAAGTAACCTCCCATTAATTTGATAATATCGTCTCGGACCTATAGGAAAACTTTTTTTTTTCTCCATAATAACCCCTTCGAAATTATTAATCCACGTAGGAACGCAACCGAAAATAGCTCACCCAGAGACGGCAATAAAAATATTAAATTCAAAGCAAAAGCTCGACTACTCCGAAGGTCCTGGGCTTGATATTCCCCGAGGCGCGAAGTCGTACATAAACTACAATGAACGACAAACGTTTGGAGGGGGAGGGGGAAAAAAAAAGAGAAAGAGACGAAAGAGCGAGCTTATTCATCGTCCTTTTGAAGAATGAAAGCAATATTCACGCGCTCGCGAAAAAAAACGACGTCTGTGTACGTGAAAGAGAGGGAGGGTCTCGCTTTCTCTCGTGTGACTTTTGTGAAATTCAGTATAGGAGTTGAAAAAAAAAAAACGGGGCGGTGGGACGAGGAAAACGTCAGGGCAAGGCGTCGAAAAAGCCGGAAAAATGACATTCCCGCTTATTTTTTGCCTTCCCTTCCGTTTCTTTTATTCGGCTTGCCTCTCTCTCTCTTTCTCTATCCTGCGCGTATGAATGCCATTGGGATATAGGAGTTATAGCGCGCATCTAACGGACTGTAAGCTGTCGCGTCCAGTCAAGCTTTTAGCTTTGATAGTGTCGCCGATGGTTTTCTTTTGACTTGTCCAATGATGCTTGTACTCACCCCCCCCCCCTGAGACCGCCGCGTTATATCGATCTCCCAGGGACTTCGTTTACATTCAAATACATATGTTTATGTTTACTCGCGAAATACAGACGACCTTTTACTGTCGCGTCTCGCCAAACTCATTGTATTGCTTTTTCGTCTTATCTAATATTAACCCTAATATAACTACGTTTAATAAGATTCCTAATTATCCCATGTGTTATACATACAGCTCGGCCACCTTAAATTATCCGTTATCCCCTTATTCCCAATCGGCGATAAACTCCAAAAGGCGCGCGGCGGCCATAAAAACGAGAGCCATATTGAAAACGTGGTCGAATGCGCGCTGGCTGGTTTATTAAAAATTTTCAAATTAGGCAGCCGAGCAAAAAGCGAGCATATACTTTCGTATTACTGCAATCATATCCATCCCCCCTCCCCTGCTCGCCTCCCAAACTCCATCAGAGCAACGTCGACGGGGTAGGAGGGGGGTGAGGGCTTGAACAAAAAATTGGGTCACGTATCGGCAATATCGAAAAACGAAAATGCGGAAAGCTTGGCTACCGGAACGACGGTGAGAGGGGGAGGGGGACGTATCCCAGCATTCCAACTATGCAGTCACATTATGCCAGCCGCTTGAACGGCCGGTCACGCGAGATCATCCCCCTTCCCTGCTGCTGCTGCCGACTACGGGGAAATACGCTTGTTCCGGCTGCTTTTTATGCCCTCCCCGGCGAACGGCCAATCGGCGTGCGTTAATTTCCGCGTCTTTGGAAGTTTCGGCTGTTTGTCATTTTAATGTATCCCCCCCCCCTCTTTTTTTTGTTGCGGTTCGTGTGGTGTGTGGTTTCGCGATTGGATTGATCGTTGCTCTCTGGCTGTTTTGCATGGGGGCAGTTCGGTTGGTCGACATAAGCGTTTTGGCCATTAATTTCGCGACGATTTCGCTATTGAATTTTCTCGCGTCACCCCGAACCTGTCGATGTGTCATTTTTTTTTTTTTTAACTCGTTTCTCTTCTGATTAACGATACTTTAACGACTCGATCGGATCTACCTAGACGAACGACGTAATTACAATTAAATAGACTACGTAAGTTATTGTTTCGTATATGAAACGATCGAACGATCATTAACCCCTTCCCAAAAAAAAAGAACAATGCAGCTGTTAAAGCAAGCCAGCCCAACATTTCGGAACAGGCGGAGCCCAGGCACTTAGCAGCGGATGCAACATATTTTCCATATTAAAATGTAAGAGGGGGCTGGTGGGGGGGTCAAGGAGAAAAAATAAAATTCTCCAATAATATTCGCCTATATAAAGTGTACATACATATACGTATATCCGGTATACCAGGGAGAGAGAGAGAGAGAGTGCCCGCGCGCGCGCTACCTCGAGACGCATAAAAATTTCAATATCTGGCGCGCTTGCGTTTTTCGAGCAAATATCACGCGCTCATCTCTTCCTCTCTCTCTCTCTCTCTCTCTCTCTCTAGGTGTGTTGTCGGCGCTGCAGATCTCTCGGAAATAAAAAGTAAATGAGCAGAGCACATATCGAGAAGTTTCGTTCACCTTCCAACAGCATCAGGATCTCCTCTCTCCGGCGCGACAAAATCAATAGTGACCAGCGCTATAGACAAGGGGGGGAGGTAGGCGAGGTGTAGGAAGCAGGATGAGGGGGGGAGTAAGAAGGGGAAGTGTGGAGTGGGTCGAAAGCTCCTTTGTTCGATTCGACGTTTCTTTCCTGCGTTACACGCGGCAGTCGCGAGAAGTATAGGTGCGAGCTCGTAAACTGTGAAAACTGCGCGAGAGAGAGAGAGCTCCTGGAGAGCTTGCCGCTTCGCGGAGGGAGCTATGGGAAGAAACGTATTTGAATGGACTTGGTCTTTTATTCGGCCGATAAATGCTCCTCGCCAGGCCGTCGTTCGCTTTCGAAAGGATTGCTCGGCCGAGTACTCTTCCGCTCTCATCGTCGTCGTCATCTTGCGATTGTTGGGCTCTCTTGCGATAAAGGTGCTCGGACGGGAATTGCACGTGCGTGTATATAAGTTAGGCCACCCCCTGTCAGTTTATTCTCGATCGCGAATAATAGATCGCTCCTTATTGCCGTGCAAAAGAAAAAAGAGCTTCTGGACACGGCTGCGTGTATTTACCATCCAGTTCTGCTCTGCCATCTCATCGTCAATCATGCGCTCGCCCCTTGTTCCGGCGAATAACACACGTGTGGCTCAATAAACTAATAGCTCAGCAGGCTCGGCGTTTGTATATATCTATAAATATATGGAGCGACGAGGGGGGAGGGGCCTGCCTGCGAGCCAGGAGAGAGCGAAAATCGTCGTGGAGGAATGAGAGCCGCCGAGTGCCGCTCGATTTCCGCATTCTTTTGCCACCGCCGCTGCGCTTCCGATTCATTAATCAAGCCCCAGACCTATACGGACAGGAACATGCCTGCGCAGTTTTGCCCCTGGACAGCCCCCGATCAGTCTGTTGCTCGCGTGGGTGCTGGATCTATATTCGTCTCTTCAACTTTTTTTTTCTTTTTCCTTTCGGCCTATTCACCGGCGAACAAACATATATGTACAAATATAGATATACATTTTCGAGTGTTTTGATCGAATGTAGATATATATAGAGTATTTGCTACAGTTGCCCCCTCACGCTTCAAGGTAGACAAAGTGGATGAGAGCAAAGTTCGCGCGTGGACCAAGTATTTTTCTTTTCGGAGAAAAATTAAGATGTAAGAGGAGAGACACGTGTAAACTCGGGCGCGGAAGCTTAAGCGCCAAAGTGTGCCGCCGTAGATTGCACATTCTCTTGGTGATACGCTGTAGAGGGCCAAGTTTGAATGCCTCTGTCAAATGCTTGCGGGACAAGCGTCGACTAGTAGCTTGACTTTGTCTAATTAAAAACTTGGGACTGGTCAAGTGCTCGGAGGGAAATTTTATAGTCCTTTCAAACTGGAGGTGACGAAGGCAGATTAGCAGAAATTTTCGATGTTTGCTCCCATTTTTCGGAAAATACGCGGCGGTCCGGAAAGACTAG